>CM021109.1:259690210-259845609 GCA_007115665.2 Sequoiadendron giganteum | reverse complement strand
GAGAAAATTGATAGTTTTCATTAAACCTCAATGGTTCCAAACCCCAACAAATTTCCCCATGGTTATAACAAATAGATTACACAAGTATTTATAGGATATTTGGAAGGGAAGGTAAATACATCCCTCCAAATTATCACAAAGGATAAATGAGCCTTCAAAAATGAAGAGTCATCAACTATCCTTCCAAATTTTGCACTTTCCATCCTTTTTCCAATATAATCTCCCTCTCTTTTCTTTTCTCTTATTTACATCTACTTTTGAAACTAAATTACATATATTTTTACATTTGCATAATCAACTTCATCTTCCTTCTTCAAAGTTATCATGATTCTATAGCATTCTAAATTGTCACCATTGACAATTTCACACTCCCTCCTAAGTGTTGGACCTAATTGTAAATCTAATGTCCTAAATTATGCATTCCAAGGCCCATTTGGGCATTTATCAAGAAAGACTGTGTACAAAACTAAAACAAACATTTAATATTTTTATCCCAACACTTTACACTTTGTAAAATAGGGCTAGGACAATGGCGCCCTGGGCGACTTTGTCCCCCTATTTTGGCTCCAATTTTTAATATGTCAAAGTTGGAATTTTATTATTTGAACTTCAAATGTCAAATGTCAACTATTAGGATTTAATTTTTGGGAAATTAGATCAATTGCATATAAATATCTAGTCATTTCAACATTTGAAAACTAACAAGGAATAATTAAAAACATTGGTAATCAAGTAATTATTATCAATTTAAGAGAATAATTATTGCAACATTTTAGCACTGAAGTATCATGTCAAGTTTTATGTGAGTTTTTTCATGTTTAGGCTATCATTTTGTTTGTGAGGACTAACCCTTTTAGGTATTTCAAGCAAAGAAAGCCAAATTGTAGTCAAAAATTGAGGAGATGTGCATGAATTTAGTCCTTCAAGGAGATCAATTTTGAGTGGCGAGTTGCATTCCATTTTTGATTCATCATTCATTTGTAATTTATTCTCTATCCCTCAAAAGGATAAACTCTCTTTTATCAATCTTGACATTGTGGAGGTGGAAACACCAACACAAGGTTTGACTAAGACAAAACCTTATATGGCACAACCCTTCCTCTTTGAATGTGTAGGTTACAGATTTGAAGAATATTGAAGGGAGATTGAAGACCATTTTCTCATTATTGCATTCAAACCCTACAACTTGACAAGAAACAAAACTCATTTATCTTAACAAACGATGAAGATCTGATAATGATTGAAAGGAGGAAGCCTCTAATCAGACACCTGAGGATTGTGAAGACAGACTTCAAATTTAGGCACCCAGACATAGGTACTTTGAGTGACTTAGTCTTGTAAATTCAGCTCCAAATTTATGTGACAGGTGCACACAAGTCTGCCTAGTCTATTTTTGAACATCAAATTTGTTTGTGACTTTCCAAATTTGCTATTTTTACATCAAAGTAGTGAATTATCATTGTTAGCTAGTCATATCATTATATTTCATTCAAAAGTTCATTCCAATTCATATCCCATATGGGTTAATTGACTCACCTTTCAGGTTGCAAACCAATTCATCTCCTCAATTCAAATTTAATGATAAATAGTAAGGAAAAGCATATATCACCTTTAAAATCATAGGGTGAAGTACTAGGGTTTCACTTTTCCCATTTATCATTTTGGTGAACCTGATGCATTAACATTATAGACCTTCTAAAATCTGAAGCATATCATCCTAGATCTAAGATTAACATTGCATTGTTCATTCAAGCATTCATTTTGCATCATAAAAAGCATAAAAAAAATCAAAAATTTGCATATCATATTGCATCATAGGTTGCAATAGGATTAGTTTCAGTCATCATAGGTTAGATCTACATTTTAATTGCATTTATAAACCTGCATTTGGCCATTTTAGATCTAAAATCAAATCTGAAAGTGTTCATTGCATTCATTTAGGTATTTTACATATAGTTTAAAAGGTGAAAATTACATTGTTTTGTTTCAAAAGGATATTAACATCATCATTTTCAGATTTTGCACATTAAGAATAGTCAATTAATACATTTTAAATCTGGAAATTGTATTTTGGAATTGCATGTTATTGCTTGAACATTTTGAAAATCGTTGCACACTTGCATTTTGCATTACATAATCATAAAACTGGTCAAATTTTGGAAAAATATTTACTGTCAAACCTGCACAGACACAAAACAGGAACCTTAAATAATATTATAGACACTCAAACTTTGGAATTAGCAGAAACCTTTGCCAAATAAAGGCACCTTGGGTGCCCTTGTCTAGTTAGGTTTGGCTCAAATTTTAATCAAACCTCTATCTTTGTGTTTTTGTGTGTTCTTGTTGTCAAATTTTTGATTCTGCGTGTTTTACTATGACTTTTTTTGCAATTTAGTGTTCATAGTGGGCACACCTAGTGTTTTGAAACTCATATGAGCTTTACAACCTAGTGTCCTATTGTCAATACTCTAGTGAGACGTAGTTGCATACTTATGGCATCTTGCATTGTTGTAACATCCGTTGTGGATCCAAAGTCCTCCAACTCTTTCATGCAAGGTATTTTCAATACCCTACCCATCTTGGATCCCATTTCTAATCCCACAATACCTATGACAACTTCACAATCAAGCACCTTTATAGACATTGATATTGTTTTTTCCCACATTCTTGATGAAAAACTAAAACAATTGGACAAAGACTTAGAGAGATTACAAGACTACTTAAGCACTAAATCCTTAGTAGGACAAAAAGTGCCTATAGTGGACAACCTTAGGAAGTTGATCAATTATGCCCAAGGAATAGAAGTTTTGTATAGTCTAGCTCATATAGTAGATGTTAACATCACTACGATAGCTAGTTGCACTCAAGCATTAGGGTATTTACTCAAAACCAAGAAGGAAAACAAATTTCCCTCCCCACAACTATACCTTATATTCCTACATTTACATTACCAATCGGAGCTTCAATGATACAACACACTAATGGCATAACTCCAAGCTTAGGGCTTCCTAGTGGGAGTCCTTAGTTTTGTGACATCACATGTAGCACCTTAATATTCATCACCTCTCATGCAACATAGTAGTCCACCAAACATTTACAAAATCCTGCCATATTCACCAAACTCTCAAAACATGTCAAACAATGATCAGTCATAAACCAACTTTTGCAAAATGTGGCATCACTTCAACATTGAAATCTCCACAATGAATCAAATTCAAAATGGAAAACCACCATAATATCTTAAAAGGATCCCTTTGTCAATTGAAATCTTGAAAACACTTATGCCTCAAAATATAGAGATACCCCAATTTGAAAAATATAATGGTAAAGGAGATCCTAATAGTCATGTATCAGCTTATACTACATTGTGTAGTGACTTCATTTTTGAAGATAAGATCCTAGCTAAACTCTTTCCTAGATCATTGAAAGATATATGCTTGGAATGGTTTTTCCCATTACCGAATAACTCCATAAATTCATTCAATGAACTTGTTGATGCATTCCTCCAAAATTTTCAAGAAAATATTGGTCCTCAAATTACATTAACTAATTGAGTGCATTGCAAACAAGGAAAAAATAAAAAGGTAATAAACTTTATAGGGTGATATCAGTTACTTTACTCACAAATCAACTATGCTCTTCCTAAAGCTAATGTTCAAACATTGTTCATAGGAAACTTACAACCTAGCATTAGGCAAAGATATTGTTAATGAATTATCCATCCTTTACACACTTGTGTATGGCTCCTCGTGATTATCAGATCTCTATCAGTCAATATGAAGGAACATATTCATCGACTGCTACTGAGAAATATGAATTTGTACCTCAAAATAATCATCAACCATTCAAGAAGCAAAACAAGAACTTTATCAAGATATACACACCTCAAAAAACTAATAACATTGAGCCAAAAGATGCAACCATAAGTTCAACTCCTTATCAATTTAGGCTGGGAGAGATAATTTAGCCAATTTCCTTACTCCCTTCATTTGATCATGTTACAATTATTGAGAAATAACTTAATCCAATTGCCTCCGATTAGACCTATGGATACAACAAAACCTTTATCTCCAAATTTCAACCCAAAAGTATTTTGTCAATATCACCGCACACATGGACACAATATAAAATGATGTATGCATCTTAAACATCAAGTGCAAGACCTCATCGATTATAATCACATCTAGTTATCTGATGTTAATGATAAAGGAAACAAGTTTGTTGCCCCACCCAATCAAAATTTACAAATTTTCACAAATCCAATGCCAAATTATACATCCAACTTTGTGCAGGCTTCTGATGATAAGAATGATGATGAGGATGGTCTAGAAAATATGGTCACTCTAGTAGATGTTCAACCCCATAAGGGTCAAATTGATTTGTTACTTGACATTGCTTTCACACATATTGATGCATCTATACATGTGTCGGATGGTCTTCTATATATCGTCAGACATATTAATGACAAACCTACACCAGGGATACTCATTGATCCTATGTGTATAGAGAATATGATCACTGAGGAATTCTTGTTTGTGCATGAACTTTATCAAGATTCTTATGAACAACTGAAGGCATGGTTAAAAACTCATGATGGTTTTGCTCACCCTATGATAGGTTGAACAACTATTCCACTTAAAGTTGGACCAAAACAACTAGATGTATCCTTCACCATTATCCCAATAGAAGACTAATTTCATGTGAAGTCGGGATAATCATGGCTATGCTCCATGAATATTATCCCATTAATAATCCACAAGTGCATAAATTTTCCATTTGAATCAAATATATACAGTTCATTATAGTGGGTTTAAAAATTTGGCTTCTCATGGAAACTTTTCACTGGATTATTGTTGCCTCAACCTATGGAACCTATTAAGCCTCGTGAGGATTTATTTTTCAGATCGTATCAAAAATTTAAGGAAAAGCATATAACAAAATTATCCCTTAGCAATATCCCACCTAAGAATGATCAGTTTATGATTGTTCTTCCCACTCCATAGGTTGTGGATGAACCCATGTCTAAAGCAAATACCCTTCCAAGTAAACAAAGTATGTATACTGCAATTCCTCCACCAATATGATATAAAAAACAATGAGACAATCAAATGATTACCTTTGTGCCTTCAAAAGAAAAACAAGTTTATAGACCTAAGGAGACAATGGTTTCCCAACCCCCAGTGGTCCCTTTAGTTCCTCCCTTAAGGGAAGAAAAGAGACCACTAGTAGAGAAACCTGCTCTTACACCTTCACAAATTGAAAATTGTATAAAAAAATAGAAATGCTAAAGAGTGTAGGCATAGACGTCATGCTATTGCTCGTCAATTGGGTGAAAATAATAAAACATTCCCTAATGATAAATCACCTATCCAAACAAATAATTATGAATTACCACCTTCACTAAAACATGAAATTAAACCTTACATGTCTTAACCAAAATAAAAAATGAAACAAGAGCATACAATTGACATTGTCATTAAACCACACATGGTGATAAATTTGGATGATAAGGATGAAGATGCTAAGATTGATGAACAAGTGCATAAAGAGTTATCTTTGTTATTCTCAAATTCTGTGGATTTAGATGGGGGAAACTATGATGATCCTCCTGATGAGAGTGACTCACCAGATGTTGAACCTAGTGATGCTCCTTGTACAACACTTGTTGTAGTCACTTTGGCTAGTTTTCTGCCTTCCATATATGAAGATAAATATTGGAATGTAGATGATTTGCTTTAGATCGGCTCACATGTGTAATACCTTTTCTATTTGCTTTATGTGATATTTGTGTTTGCTTGCACATGGTGTGATCCCTATGTTGTGCTACTTGGCATATCTTTTTAATTGTGAGTTTTCTTTGGATGACCCTTGTTGCTCCGTTGACACAAGGATACAAGGGAAATGAATCTTTTGTGACATTCATCTATTTATATCTCCATTATTCTTTATATCATGAACATTGTTCTTTGTTGTCTTGTGTTTTCGTTTTGGGATGATGCAAGGTGTTGAGACATTTAGGTCTCTTCCATGTTGACCCAAAAGTTTGTTTGTTCTCAAGATGTGTCATTTTTATGTTGTGTTTGTAGTTCCACAAGTATCTAGGGGAATGATGTCAATTTTGAGCTCACTTATATTAGAAAATATGTATATTGACCCCTGGTCCATGGATCCCTTATGTGATCATCTTTTTTTTGTCGCATTGCATTGGGGGAAACCCCTTATCATGATGTAGCTTTACTTAGAAACATATCATTGGCATAAGGCTTTCCAAATAAACTCTCATGACCTTATCACATGGCATTTATCATTTTTCTACCTTGAAGTAATTGCTCACAACATGGTGTTTAGCAATTACTTCAAGGTGGGGACATAAATTTCATTATGTGCTTCACTTTTTCACATGCACTAGACTTAGTGATGTGTTGGCATAACGTTTTGATCATTGGTGTAGCACCTTATCAGTGTTATTGGGACTATAAATCTTGGTATGGTTGACATGGGTACACACCTAGTGAAAATAGGTCCTCACTAACCCTTATGTGTTTCTCAATTTGCTACTCTTTTTCAAAGGATCACCTAGTTAATATTGAACTTCACTATCCCTGGTGCATTTGGTCCATGTTTCGCCTAGAAAATATCAGAATTTGTTAGCCTATGATTCATGGACATCTTGGTGTATAGATCCTAGTAAGATTTTGGCAAAGCTTGCTAGTCTATGATTGTAATACCCTCCTTTTACATTTACATTGTGTTGTGTTTGTCATGTATGTTTTGTGTTGTCTCGTTGCATTCCATACATGTGTGTTCCTTTTCTTTTATATTTTTTTCCATAGGATCTTGATTCATGGGGGGTTGTGCACTCTCCCTATATTCATTTCCATCCTATCTCTTCAACATTTGTATAATCAAACCCCTCTTGACATATTTCTACTTTAGTGCGAGTCTAAGTGTATGCGCATACTCTCACTAAAGTAGGGGCTAAATGTAGCATCGTAAATTGTCACTCTTGACAATTTCACACTAGATTTTTCTCCCTTCTAAGTGATTGGATCTAATTGTACATCAAATGTCCTAAGTTATGCATTCCATGACCCACTTAGACATTTATCAAGAAAGCCCATGCACAAAATCAAGGCAAACATTTAATTTTTTTCTCCCGACAATTACACTTTGCAAAATAGGGTTGGAAAAATGTGCCCTAGGTGACTTTGTCCCCATATTTAGCTCTAATTTTTAATATGTCAGAGTTGGCATTTTATTATTTGAATTTCAAATGTCAAATATTGGCTATTATGATTTAATTTGTGGGAATTAGATTGATTGCATATAAATACCTAGTCATTTCACCATTTGAAAACTAACAAGGAATTATTGAAAACATTGGTGATCAAGTAATTATTATCAAGTCAAGAGCAAAATTATTGCAAAATTTTAGCATTTAAGCATCATGTCAAGTTTTATGTGAGTTTTTTCATGTTTATGCTATCATTTTGTTTTTGAGGACTAACACTTGTAGGTCTTTCAACCAAAGCAAGCCAAATTGTAATCAGGCCTTGAGGAGATGTGCATGACTTCAATTCTTCAAGGAGATAGGTTTGAGTGGTAAGTTGCAGTCTATTATTGATTCATCATTCATTTATCATTTAGCCTTTATCCCTCAAAAGGATAATCTCTCTTTTATCAATCACTAGTACAAAAACAACAATATATGATTGAAAAAACTAATAAAAACTGCTTATAAATGACTAAACATGGTCATGTGACCACTAGTAGTTTATTTCCAGTCATTTATAATGTGACCAAATTGATGACTAAACCATTTTTAGTCATTTATTGGTTGTTTTGATTGATCAATTTGGTAGTATATTTAGTTGTTGATTTAGTCATTGATTGCTGTAATTTGCTCACTTATTTAGTCATTTTTTTCACCAATATATTTAGTCATTAATTTAGTCATTGACTGTTGTTAACTGGTCACTTATTTAATCATTTTTATTCACTAATTTATGTCCATTGGTAGTGTATCTAGTCATTAATTTTAATTATCATTTTGATCAATTTGGTAGTATATTTAGTCATTTTTATTCACTGATTTCATTGGTCATATATTTAGTCATATTTATTCATTGTTCACTGATTTCTATCAATTGGTAGTATATTTAGTCAATTTAATTATTAATTAACGTCAATTAGTAGTATATTTAGCCATTTTAATTGACTGATATTTGAGGATTTAAACATAAATCACAAAAATACACATCAATCATCAATTGCACATTTAATAAGACTACCATTGAGAAGGAAAAATCATTGAACTTTATTAAAAAGAAAGATCTTCTTACAGCTTGCACAAGTCTGAAATATATATCTTGCTTGAAAAATGCTTAGAAATAGTATTACAATTTTTATTTTCAGTCACAAGACTGAAAATCTGAGTTACAATGCACATAAATGGCAAGAAAAATTCAAGAGTTTGAAGTTCAAGAGTTAATGGGAATAATTCAAGAGTTTGAAGTTTCCCATCTTGTTCTTCACCTTCTCCTTGAACATATTTTGTTTCTAGAGAGGGTGGATTGATGGGATGAGATGTTTGCAGGAAAATTGACTCTGAGCTACTCTCTATGTGCAGATTGAGATCTTCATTGGGAGTATGCCACATTCTGTTCTTGCATTTACATGAATTATTTACCACATTTTTCAAAGCCATGTTCATCACAAATCCCCCTCCATTGAAAGAATCCCACAATGCACCAGTGTTGTTGGGTGATCCAACTCAAAAATCATTCAATATCTATTTTTTTGGAGACACATAACAACAACCTTTGAATTCTAGATCTCTCTTTATACCACTAGAAGTTAGTTGTGGTGTTGTCAGATCAAGACTGAATGAAGACAAACCTTGAAACAATTAAATGAAAACCAATGAGAGAGCTTTCTCACTGTGGTTTTTTTTTCATAACCCAAAAGTTCTATGTATAGTATTTTGTACAATGAATAGTCACCTTAGAGAATAGTATGTTGAATAAGGATGAAGAAGTGAAGATATTCTGAGAATTCTTAGATGCAAATGGAAAATTGTAGAAGGCATGTCCACTTGTTAAAATACAAATATGAGATACACGCTAGATACTGGGGCTACAAATAGCTATGTACAACAAACAAGCTAATGAAGAATATGTAATCTTTCTTCTAAAACTTTATCAAGAAAAAGGAAGCAAGGAAAGAGATCTACATAAATAAGGCCCCTCTAGAAATGCCATTGTTGTACTATATATAAACTATACCAATCTCACTTTAAAATAGATCACATGGTAATAGATTAATGACTGAAGGAAAAATATAAATAATTAAGAGAACTATACAAAACATGCAAACTCTTACATATGAATGAAAAAACTAATATGCCATAACATGGGAGAACTAGATGCTATCAAAGAATCTTCTAAAATATATTCTAGGAAGATAGAATTTTGGTGATTCAAATTTCTCATGCATCTATAATTAATATTGCTTACTGATAATTCTATTTTTTTTGTTTGTAACTCCCTTTTGTTTTGGACCAAAACCAACTTCCTGTACACGTTGTCTAAGAATCTTTGGCCATGTAATAGGGTTTAATAATTTACACTAAACTCTAAAATTAAAACCCTAAAATGGTAAATTGAATTAACAAAATAAATGTTTTAACTAAAAAGTATCTGTAGAATCAAATGTACAGTGAATGTGCTTGCTACTAAGACTACTTTCTCCTTGAATAAAGAACTACCGAGTCTTATTGGGATTAGGTGGATCATGGTCCTTTCATACTAATTAAGAGCTCCAAAACACAAAATTTATGCATGAGAGCTCCCGAAACATTTTAGAGTGTCAATATTCTAGGTACAAAAATAGAACCATTAGGTGATGCTCTTGTTATGATTTACATAGACAAATGTATTGTAATGCCCCGCCAAGTAACCCTAAAGGAAGTTGTAATTAACAACTTAAATGAACCAATTTTTTTTTATAAAGTGCAATAACATACACATTCACTTACTAATTAACAACAACCTCTAAGGCTACAAGGTTAGGATAACTTAAACCTACACATACATATTACATATAACCACAACTTTATAAACTTTATGAAACAAACATTATACATCATGAGAATACCACATAACATAATAAGATGAACAACCAAGAAACAATCTCATAACATTAACTTAATCCAATAGTTACATCACTCATTCCCAGAATGAGACTATAGTACAAAAGTATAACAATTACATAATCTCACCTCATAAACATAAGAGGGATAAAATAACTTATACAATCTGAAATATTACAATGTAAGAAAATACAATAAGAACCATGAGCTGTCCATCTGGATGTCTCGCCTCCATGAACTGAAGATCAAGGGGGACCTAATGGTTTTGGTGCATGTTCCACCCAACCATGTGGTACCTGAAGGTCCACCCCCAATGGTAGGAGATAGTAACCACATAACATGGACAAAGATCTACGACCACTAACCAAAGTCAGACTCATACTGACATAACCAAACAAATGAACTAAACAAGTACAACTCAGGTACAACACTAATATCACTGACATTGCTTTCAGACATAAAATAGACCAAGTATGTTCAGAGAACCATACACGTATACAAATACCAAACACCAAGGGAATCTCAAGGGCATACAACCTAAGAATCATAACCACTCCATCCTAAGGAGGAAACAAATATAAGAGCTCACTCCAAACATTTTGGAGGCAACAAAACACATAGTCCACTCCTTTCTTAGGAGGCAACAAGATGAAACCACATAATAAGGTCACTCCATACAAGGAGACACGGATCCCATAATTCGCTCCTAAACCAAGGAGGTGCAAACATCCCCGTTCGTGAAAACCGGGTACTAACAAAAAATACACCATGCACTACACAAGGGAAGAACAACTGGTTGACATAAAGATTCAACAACCCTCATTCACTAAGTTCATCAAGAAAACTTACAAATTTGGACTAACACATAATCCCATATTCCAACATACAACATGACGACATAGCTACGGAAGCATTCAAGACATTAATTCAAATCTAGTATTTCGATTTCCTAAATCCATATTCATTCAATAGGTAACACTAACAAGGTCAAAGACACACTTACAGGGTTAACTCAAATAATCATATACCCATATTTCCATTTCTATTATAAGAAATCTTAAACAATTTGAACTTTCATCCCCTTACGAAATACAGAGAACTAAAACATTTAAGGCAATCACAAGAGCATTACTATTTTTGGATATACTAAATCCATATCTCCTTCATATTTCATTCACAATAAATTAATTGTTCTACTTGAAATATAATAAATTAAAATAGCCATTTGCCTCATCAATATAAATAACTTCTTAATTTACCTTTAAATCGACACAAATCCATGCAAGTAACCTCTTTCCATTTCCTAGCCAAATCTTACATCTCATTCAATTTTCTATTTAAAACATTCAATCCCTTTGATATCATAAAATATTGTTTCTCTATCCATTTTCCCATATACACTAATCAAACCATTTTTAACTCTCTATTCAATAATATATTGCAGGCACCTTATTAAAAGGAAAAAAATGATAATGAACTTACACTTAACATATTTATATATGCTCCATATTATATAGGCACCAAATATATATATTAATGAATTTAATTATATATATCCTTTAATATTCCAATCACAACGATTAAATTGCTCTATGAAAATAAATAAAACATAATAAATATTTTCCTTTTCAAATATATTCATTTCCTAGATTTACTTCCAATACAACATAAACTATTGCCATTACTATATTCAATTTCTATCCAAAATCTATATCTTTTCAATTCTCTATTTAAAACATCAATATCTTAGTGTATAAAAATATATTTTGGCTTAACTAATTAACCATGCACTCATATTGTTTCCAATTAAATCTCATTAATTAATCAAAACATTCAAATATAAATATTTCTATAATTCTTCAATATATATTTAGATCTTCTTTTTCCTTAACAATTTATCCATGTATACACAACTTATCTTTTAAAAATTCCATGCAAAACTAAATTACATGCATCTAAATAAAACCCAAATAATTATAGAAAATACTCCTAATTGGAAACATTCATGTATTATATACATCTCCCTATATTCTACAATTATGTTTAATAAATATTTCATTCTCATAATCCAATATGTTCAATTCTTCAAATAAATATTCCCTCTTATATTCTTTATTACATGCAAATCATTATTTAATAATTTATATTAAATTTCCAATTTTATCTATAAGGTCAATTCAGCATGAAAACCAAAACAAAATTACATATATATATAAGTAATCTATTCATCCAATTTAATTATATTAAAAACCACATCAAATATTACATATATTCTCAAATAGAAATTACTAATGCAATATATTCATTAAATAAATAACCATATTCATTATATATATATATATATATATATATATATATATATATATATATTACATTTTTTATAACATTCACTATCTTTTACATGTTATCCTTTCAATATTTTCAAAATGATAAAACCTCTATTATTAATATTCCATAAAATATATATATAAATATACACATATACATTATATATACATATTACATCTTGTATATATATATATATATATATATATATATATATATATAAAAATATATTTAATATAAAATTCAATTTTCATTGAATGCGGGCAGAATTCTTTTGATTCGCGGTTTGAAAAGAAAAAATAAAAAAATGAAATTTATTTTAATAGGGAGGGGTCGGCTGTGGCCGAACCCCCGCCCCACTCCATACACTGGTAGCTTCAATACAGGGGGTTGCGCTGCCCAAAGGCACCGCTCCCTCCACTATGTGGAGGGCGCTGTCTTTGGACAGCCGCAGCCTCCCCAACAGTTACAAGGGGTGCGGTGGAGGGTCTCCCTCCACACCGCCTCTCCCATATGGAGGCAGTGGTAGGGAGGAAGCTCCTCCCCCGACTCCCTTACAAAACAAACCCCTCCGCTTGGAAAGAAAAGAACAGCGACCAAAACAAAAACTTTCAACGAAAAAAAATCATTTCAAAAACTTTGAATTTCGCCCGACGTACGGTCGGTGATTTCGGATTTACATATATATTTCTTTATTCAAATACAAATATATATATATGTGTTATATATACATATAAATCAAAAGTGTATATATATATATATATATATATATATATATATATAACGAATTTCACTAATAGACAAATTGGGGAAAGTTTGTAAAAATATACATCTACAAATGTAATTGTGCAACTTTTCAGAAAATCCCAAATTACCCAAAGACTTAAAACTAATTCTTTTAAATCATTTTTCTGAATTCTAAAACAATAAAAGAACAAGTATAACAAAACAGATCTATATTAAATTTAGAAGCTTCAAACCCTCAAGATTTTTCACCTAATTTCTACATAGGGTTTTCAAATTAAATTTGATTTTCTACAAAGAGTTTCATTTCTAAAAACATTTTAAATGCATTGTTCAATCTCTATGTTTGAATCAAAAAACAAAATAATTGATTTCCTCAAACAAATTAAATTCAACTGAGGTTTTCACAATTTTCACTCAAGAATTTTCACAAAATAAAAGCTGTAAATTTATTTAATTCTTTTTTTCTAATAACAAATTTATTTTCTAAAATAGATTTAACAAAACAAATCTTTAATCACTACTATTTAAAAACAGTCAAGAACAATAAAACACAAAGAGGAAAACCTGGATCAAGAAGCTACAGGAAGAGATGAATTTCTACTGCAAGCCTCCTCCAAAGATTTCCTGAATTTTCTTCAATCATCCAATGAATCCAATCCAAAACCCAACAAGTGCAAACAATCTTTCCTCCAATCAATTCTACAATCAAACTTTCTTCAAACCCTTCTTTGTGCAAAATTTTCCAAAATTTCTTCTCTGCTGTAAAAATGAATTTTCCTAAAGACTTTATGCCCTAAAATTAAAACATGCCTTCCTTATAAATCAAAAATACCTAATATAACCCTAATTCACATTACATGCAAATTAGATATTAATTTCAATTTCAATTTCACTTAATTTTACAACCCCTAATTCACATTACATGCAAATTAGATATTAATTTCACCCCCAATTTTCTCGAAACCCACTTTTCAATTTAAAATGCAATTTCAAGTAATAAATTAATTTCCAAAGTTGAAACTCATTTCCCAAGTAAACATTTAATTACAATTTCTAATTTAATTCCCACAAGTTGAATTTAAATTTCAAAATTAATTTTAATTATTTTATTTCCTTTCATTTTCTTGCATCACGTTTAATTAATTAATTAAATTATTTAGTAACTAAATTCAACCCCCTTGGATTAAATTTAATTAATTAAATAAATTAAATATAATTAATTAATTTTAAATATAAACTTTTATCCACATTGCATTATTTAAATTAAACAATCATCAACATGATTTAAATGCAATTATTCTAAATATCTATTTCCAAATCAATAATCATTCATAATTAAATAACATTAAAGCAAGACAATGAACGACTCGACACATACCATTGACGACACACTATGGCTAGGGTGTAAACTTGACACAAGTTACCTAGCTACTATCTCCCGTTCAACTTAACCGTTGGATTGACACGCTCAAACCTGTGAAACCAGGTGGAGTCGATGTCATGTACTTGCAATCTTGCAACCAAGTAAACATCATACAATATATCCAACATATAATACACACCGTGAAGAAGGAATTATAGATTCGCAGGGCGCTCACAAGCGAGTGATGTGAACCCGTCTTCTTCACTAATACACTCATCGAAACTGACACTTCCATCATAATTCAATAATCTTATAATAACATCACATGATAACTTTACAACATCATTAATCCATTAAAGCATGAGAAACACTAATTAGGTCAACACATCACACAATAATAGTTGTCGCTCAATAGTAGCGATCAAAACATCATAACAAAATGTATCCAGTATCAAAGTAATCAGAATCCACACATAAGATAAAAGCAAACCGGACCAGAAGCAAAACTGAGGGGTATTACATGTATTCCCTCTATATGTCTTTGCATATGGATTTTTTTTAGCATCAAATTTTTATATAAACTTGAAATATATTAGTGACATTTTGGCTTATGTTAATTTTGAAATGGTCCTTTCAATTTCAATATTAACTGGGTATAGTAGTTAATGAAATTCCCTAAAAAAAATAACTATTATATCTAGTAGCTAGAAGCAGTGCTAACTATGGAATATTGATGCTAAGAGGCATGCTTACACTACATATGTTCTTATCTGAAGATTACTGGAATATGGATTCTGTCAACTATACAAAACCCAACTACATTACTAGCAAAAACATTTCTTATGCCAAAAGTTGACAATCTGATGGATAAATTGAATGGAGCTAAATAATTTTCCAAGGTTGACCTCCACATAGGAAGCTATTAAGTACATAGGGTGAATCTCACTCAAAAATTTGTAAGCACTATTTTAACTTGAAAACTAAGAAATCTAATAATCAATTCTAAGGATCAGATTTTTCTTCTTTTAAGGCATAAATTTGAACCCTTCTTAAGAAATTTGGACTATTGGGGAGGAAATAAAATTATTGGAGTTCGAATGAAATCCGTTAATAGCAAGACTTTATGATTATTGGAATGAATTTTATAGATATAACATAAAAAATATAAACATTTTAGATTATTATGCATTATAGATCCTAATTTGTGCCAAAATTGGGGATTTCAAACTGGGTGCAAGCATCCTTCAAAACAGAAATAAAAGTGGATTCATTTCAGTAATAACAACTAGAAATACCCTGATAGACATGCATGTAATGAAGAAGCAAACAAAAAGGTACATGGACTATTAAAAAAAATGCCACAAGATATCTTGTGTTATGGAATGTAGATATGAAACTATTAAATATGTTGAGCAATAGATAAGTCATATAAATTGTTTGAAACTGTTTTCCCATTTTTCCTCATAGAAAGTTGGACACAAATATTGTATCAATTGAAATACATGCACAAAATAGAATGGGGTGAATATATTTTAGAGACTTCCATGTAGGGCTATCGAAATGCGCAACTGACTCCTCCCTACCTTTGCAGCATAAAATCCTGTAGACATCCACCAAAACAAAAAAGATAGAAGAGTATTTTTAGAGTAATTTTGAACTATTCAAGCTATGATTGCAATAAGAATAAAATTGTATTTATATGAAGCACAAACAAAGCTCAGATAAACATGACATTACAAAGGGAAAAGGTATGATTTCATAATTCTCAAATATTTCTCTACATACAAAAAGTGGTAGCATAGACAAGGCACACGAAACTATATAACATAATTCCTAAAAGAGATGTAGTCTCATGAACTGGAATGAATGTAGAAATGGTTTTGTTGATAAGGCTTTAGAACTTTAAATAAAATTGATGATTTCATAGACAAGGCATGTAATAAATTTTATCTTGGTAGTCATGCATAGAACCATAATGGGGAGACACAAATGACTTACCTCAAGATTTTTCACTCAAAATTAAGACATGATGTAAGTGTTTGTTCTTCCAAAAGATTGTTTTGTTCAAATGATGAAGTTGTATATTCTCATTCTATTGTAACTGATCATAGTATTTTTGTTTCTTATAGTTATCATATAAAATACATTAGGCTTGGGATGTAGCTAGAATTCCAGCCACTATATAATAGTCTTTTAGTCTTCTAAATGATGCAATCCCCCGAAGATAGTATGGCAGCAGACAACAAGAAATATTATTTCAGAATTTTCTCCCATAGATGCTAAATACTATAATCTAGTGAACTTGAGCATAAGTAACAAGATTTAGCATTTTTAATAGGGTTCTAACCAAATTTCTTAATCCATAAAAATATGGGCCTATTACCATTAGAAAAATCATATCCAAGATTATGGCCTTAAAATCCAAACATCTTATTAAAAAAAACAGTGACAAGATTTGATTAATGTTTCCAAATTCATAAAGCATGACCAATATAATTAGAAAAATACATTAGCACTGAGAAACTTGAACCTTAAATGTAATGCTTTCTTATGATGTGCTATATTCAATAAGCTTTAGATGATTCTAAAAATCTCAACCTAAAAGTATAGGAGAAATAGAAATGTTGCTTGTAAATGCAACCAAAGTGACAATTTAGATTACATTTACAATCTAAGATGTCATGCATGAGTAAGAAGAAAAAAAAAGATACCAACAAATTGGAATTTTGATGAAAACTAAACTTTGTGAGAGTAAAAGATTGTGAAACCATACATCTTCAACACTATAATTGATACATACACAAAAAAAATAAAAATTCAAAGTCCCAATACCATATGCACACCAAATTTTATCCAACACTCAATCACCAATCACTATGTTATGATACACATTAATCAAAGACAAATTGTTGCACAAAGGTTATGCAGAATGAGCAAGTATAGGAATATGGCAATGAATAGAGAAAAAGGAAGAAAAAATATATAGATGTTTTAAAACCAAGAGAGACTGTCAAATAGAATTATGTGCTTTCATATATATTGATTCGCATCATTGTCTGATTTTTCATATTCCTTTTCTGGTAAAATGTAACAAAATTATAGGAAGATCAAGACTATTTTTTAAAAAAGCACCTCAAAAGAAACTTATGAAAATATTCTTCCAATGGCTATTTATGATTGTAAAATAAAATATATGGAAATGTGATTTTACACATCCAATCAAAAATGCCATAAGTTGCATGCAAAAATCACACATTCAATGTTTAATTTTTTAACTGAATTTGAATATGTCATCCAATCTCAACTGAATTTATAAAATAAATGCCCTTATTAAGGCATGGAAACAAAAAATATCTTAAGTTTGAGCTTTGAATAGTAGACCAAAGCATTTTCTAAACAGTCAAAATACAAAATGATGATAACTTTCTCATGTGTATAGCCTCGAATTCCATATGTATGCCAATCTTGATCAAATTGTCAATAATCAAACACTATGTGGTAGTACAAATTGATCTAAGCCAACCATATGTCATAAAAAAATCATGCATAATCAACAAGTATAGGAATATGACAATGAAAAGAGAAAAATAAGCAAAAAAACTATAAACATGAGTTTTAAAATCAAGAGACATAGTCAAACAGAGTTATGTGCTTGTGTGTATAGAAATTCACATCACTTTCTAATTGGAATTTGTATATTGTGGTAAAATGTAACAAAATTCTAGGAAAATTGATTGTTTGAAAACAAAAACACCAAAATAAATATGTGCAATACTCACCTAATGGCCATTTATGTTTGTAAACCAAAATATATAGAAATTGTAAGAGTTTCATTTTCCAATTACCAAAGACTACTTGCAGCACATTACTCAAAAATGATAAGAGTTTCATTTACCAATTACCAAGGACATTAGGTTCTGTGAAGCTAATAATCAAATTTATATTATAGAAGATGATAGCAACAACATAAAAAGTTCTCACAAACCATCCATATAAATCAAGGCATAGTATACCTTTTCACATCTAAACTATTAAATATATAGAACAATGTTTATATAAATTTGTTGGCTAAAGATGTACATTATTCAGCATGCTAAGGATCTAATGATTTCATTAAAATTAGCTTAATAACATAATTTACGAATATTGATTTACTAATGAAACAAGTTTTACCACCTTATACAATGTAGCAAGAACCCTTGAACATTAAGGACCAACAACGGAAAGAATCATGCATGTCACAGTAGCACTAATTAAGTGCTTATTGCAATGCTTCCTCATCTATCCACCTAAAACATTTGATAGAGGAAAATCAAAACAAGAATCAATGACATAAACATATTATAATTATAACCAAATATTCCTCAAACATGCACAATGTCATTCATTTTTATTATGAGATAGATAATGAATATTTCTTTCAAATGAGACCTTTATCAGAATTCTACAATAAAATAAACATAAAATTTAATTAAAGAATATACCATTTTTTATTTAACTGTAATGCCCTGCCACACAACCCTAGAAGGAGTTGCATTTAACTACTTAAACAAAATTTTTTTTTTTTTTTTAAAGCATAATTAATATATTTATTTAATACTAATATTATAACATTATATATTATAATAATTAAATAGTAATATTTAATAAATATTAACATTTTATATTATAAAATATATAATATTTAAAATATTAAATAAAATAAACGAAAAGAAAAAAAAAACATTAAAAAAAAGCAACCACCACTCCTCAGTCCGCGCGCCGGTCGTAATGGGAGACCGCCTAGGTTCACGGGCCACCCTTTCCTCAGGGAGCCATGCACCCCACAGGGTCAATTGGCTGTGTTCACACACAGACGACCCCCATTAATGGGGGCGGCGACTATGTGTGAATAGAGTCGTCCACACCCAGGTGGGCGATGACGGACGGGGAAAGGGAAGGGGGTGTGGGGAGTGGGGAGGGGCACGTTGGGTGCAGCTCCCTCCGCCTGCCTCCCATGGGGGTGTGGTGGGGGTTGAGCCCCCAGCAGCCTCCAAAAAAATTTTAACCCCAAAAAAAAAATCCGCGACCTGCATTTTTTTTAAAACGCAATTTTATTAAAATGAAATCTGCCCATTTTAATTTCGATTTTCTTCCAACAATACATTTTTAAACCAGCATAAATATATATGCATATATATATATATGCATTTTTGGCTTATAGGACAAAATAAATTGAGAAAACCAGAATGATATGAGCAAAAGAACAAATATTTACATTCAAAACATCATTTAATTGGAAGCAATTTAAATTTTAAAAGGGTCTTCTTGCTAATTTGAAGAACAAAATTCAAAACTCCTTCCATAAGATCTTAACCATTAATATTTAAATTTCAAAGATCTCAAAACCAAACAGTTAGAAGACATGAACCTGGTTTTTTGGAAATGATAGCAGATCCTGATGGTGACTTGATTCCCTCTTCAGATCCACAAGTTCTCCAAGATTTTTCCAAATACCCACCAAATTGAAGAATTCTTTCTCTATCTAATTCAATCTTTTCCAAAACTCCATGAACATCCAAAAATTGAAGCAAATTTCAAACATAAGGATTTTACCCTAAAAATCCTACAACCACCCTCATAAATTCCTGAAAATAGAAAATGGAAATTCTCTAATTTTTAAATAATTTGAATTTTCAAATTCCAAATTGACTTTTTATGCATTTTCTTTATTTTCAATTTTAACAAATTCAACAATAACTTCAACATAAATAAATTAACTTCTTTCAACCCCATAAATTTAATTAATTAATAAATAGATTTAATCAATGATTAAATTATTTATTAAATAAATTAAATTAATAATAAAATAATTTATATTTCAACATAATTCCAGATTAAATTACTCTAACAACTTAAATGCATTAAGCCATTTAAATCACCTCATTTAACTTGAAATTAAATAAAATCAAGGCCAAATTGAACAAAGTTCAAATAGTGATAACTCGACAACACCAGACGACACACTAAGACTAGGGTGACGACTTGGCACAGAATCCTAGCTACTATCTCCCAATCGAATATCATTGGGCATTGAACACACCCCAACCTATGAAACCAGGTGGAGTCGATGTCATTTACCTATCAACCTGTAAATCAAGTAAACAACAACATATAATATGAACAACATAAAATACACACCGTGAAGAGGAAATCTCAGAATCGTAGGGCGCTCACAAGTGAGTGATGTTGTACCATCCTCTTCACCAATACAGTAGTACTTTTGACAAATCTAACATATTAATATAATCCAAAGCATAACATCATTAATTTGAGTATCCATATATGTTAATCCAAAACATGCCATAATATAACATCATATTAAAATACCATCACAACAAAAGATTACATTAATGTCGCTTATAGATAGTGATCAAATAGAAGTCAGGTACCATAGTCAAGGTACAAATTGGAAGTACAACAAAAGAGAAGAGAATAGTGTTCGATCGAAAGGACAAAACGGAGGGGTATTACATCCTCCCCCCCTAGGGTTAGGCTTACTCCTAGAAGCCTACAAACAGTAGGGATATAACTCCCTCAAACACACTGCAAACAAATCAAAA
The DNA here is from genome assembly GCA_007115665.2 of Sequoiadendron giganteum. Taxonomy (NCBI): domain Eukaryota; kingdom Viridiplantae; phylum Streptophyta; class Pinopsida; order Cupressales; family Cupressaceae; genus Sequoiadendron; species Sequoiadendron giganteum. The sequence continues at coordinate 259,824,422 of CM021109.1, read as the reverse complement.
CCTCGACCCCTGGGGGTGAGTATCCTGCACTGAGCAACTAACTCTAGAAGTGTTCCGTCGTGGACAATCCCTAGCAAGGTGACCCTGTTGGCCACAAGAGTAACACCCTGTGTTACGACCAACCCCTCTATCTCCTACAGGTGCAGTAGACTATTGCACACTACCCCAATCAACCATAGACTGTGAACTCTGGGCTAGATGCTCCTACTGATTGCGCTTATTGTGCCACCAACTCCTGTTCCTCCTAGGAGAAGAACCACCATCCTCTTGACGTGGCTAAGAGTCCCTACACCTCCCAAGCGCACTCTCCTGCTGCTGACCACTCTAAGATGGTCCCTGTTGAGATCGAGAAGGTACACCTCCCTGAGGCTACCCTCCTCTAGCACTAGATCCTGCTACTGCACTTCCACCAACCTGCACTCCTATGTAACCTCCAGGTTCCATACTTAGATTCTCCTCAATAATGCGTGCTTTCTCTACTGCCATATCCATGGTCTTAGGTTCGAAAAACCTCACACCACCGCTGAGATGGGCATTTAAGCCCCTGAAAAAATGGTGCACTAACATGCTCTCATCATCGCCAATCCCTGCATACTATTTGAGCTCATAAAAATGATGCTCATACTGCTCAACAGATAATGCTAACTGACGCAAGGCTGGAACTCATCCCCTCGATGCTGACGCAGATGCTCAGATAAGAATCAAGCCCTGAACCTCTCTAAGAAGATATCCCAAGATGTTTTATGGATGTCAATATGGAGCTTCTGCTCCTCTAGTCTCCACCATGTGGATGCAAACCCTCTCAACTGCATAATGGCATATTGAGCTTTGGTGTTACTGCCATACGGATGCATGGCGAAACACCTATCCAAGTCTATCAGCCAGGTCTCGGCCTCTAAGCCCATACTAGATCCGTCATATAAAGGAGGGTGCCCCCTAAGCAGATCCCTCATATGTGACTCCGACTAAGGTGGAGCTTCCCTCACCACAGGGTTCACCTGAACCTCTATGTACCTCGGTCCAAGGAGTGACAAAGCATCCTTGAGCACTTTATGCATAGCCTCGATCCCTGCTGGATCCTATTGACGATCCCTGACACCTGGTGCATTCTGAGATCCTTGAGGTTCTTCCTAATCAGGAACAACTAAAACACGAGGAGGAGAGTCATGTTGACTCCCACCTCGACCACCTATATGGCCACGACCACGCCCTCTACCTCTTTCATGTCTGGGAGGCATAATCCTGCACAGACACTTTAAGGTATTAGGCAAGGTACACAACTTAAAATCCTACACAACTAAAAGCTTAATGGCTTCATCATAATCCCAGAGTACCCAGTGTTTAAACCTAGGCTCTGATATCGTGTGTAACGCCCTGCCACGCAATCCTAGAGGACGTTGCATTTAACTACTTAAACAGAATATATTTTTGTTTAAAGCATAATTAATCTATTTATTTTATACCAATATACTAATATTATATATTATAATAATTAAATAGTTATATTTAATAAATATTAACATTTAATATTATAAAATATATAATATTTAAAATATTAAATAATATACACAAAAAAAAAAAACAAACATTAAAAAAAAACAACCACCACTCCTTGGTCCATGTGCTAGTTGCAATGGGCAGCTGCCTAGGTTCGCGGGCTACTCTTTGCTTAGGGAGTCGTGCACCCCATAGGGTCGGCCAGCTGTGTTCACACACAGCTGACCCCCATTAATGGGGGCGACGATGGCTGGGGAAAGGGAAGGGGGTGTGGGGAGTGGGGAGGGGCGCACTGGGTGCGGCTCCCTCCGCCCGCCTCCCATGGGGGCATTAAGTTGAGCCCCCAATGGCCTCCCAAAATAAGAAAATTTTAACCCAAAAAAAAATCTGCGACCTGAGTTTTTTTTAAAATGAGATTTTATTAAAATGAAATTTGCCCATTTTAATTTTGGTTTTCTTCCAACAATACATTTTTAAACCAGCATAAATATATATGCATATATATGTATATATATATACTTTTCAATGTGTGTATATATATATATATGCATTTTTGGCTTATCGGACAGAATAAATTGAGAAAACCAGAATGATATGAGCAAAAGAACAATGATTTACATTCAAAACATCATTTTAATGGAAGCAATTTAAATTTTAAAAGGGTCTTCTTGCTAATTTGAAGAACAAAATTCAAAACTCCTTCCACAAGATCTTAACCATTAATATTTAAATTTCAAAGATCTCAAAACCAAACAGTTAGAAGACATGAACCTGGTTTTTTGGAAATGATAGCAAATCCTGATGGTGACTTGATTCCCTCTTCAGATCCATAGGTTCTCCAAGCTTTTCCCAAAAACCCACCAAATTGAAGAATTCTTTCTCTATCTAATTCAATCTTTTCCAAAACTCCATGAACATCCAAAAATTGAAGCAAATTTCAAACATAAGGATTTTACCCTAAAAATCCTACAACCACCCTCATAAATTCCTGAAAACAAAAAATGGAAAATCTCTAATTTTTAAATAATTTGAATTTTCAAATTCCAAATTGACTTTTTATGCATTTTCTTTATTTTCAATTTTAACAAATTCAACAATAACTTCAACATAAATAAATTAACTTCTTTCAACCCCATAAATTTAATTAATTAATAAATAGATTTAATCAATGATTAAATTATTTATTAAATAAATTAAATTAATAATAAAATAATTTATGTTTCAACATAATTCTAGATTAAATTACTCAACAACTTAAATGCATTAAGCCATTTAAATCACCTGATTTAACTTGCAAATAAATAAAATCAAGGCCAAATTGAACAAAGTTCAAACAGTCATAACCCGACAACACCAGACGACACACTAAGACTAGGGTGACGACTTGGCACAGAATCCTAGCTACTATCTCCCAATCGAATACCATTGGGCATTGAACACACTCCAACCTATGAAACCAAGTGGAGTCGATGTCATGTACCTGTCAACCTGTAAATCAAGTAAATAACAATATATAATACGAACAGCATAAAATACACACTGTGAAGAGGAAATCTCAGAATCATAGGGCACTCGCAAGCAAGTGATGGGGTACCATCCTCTTCACCAATATAATAGTACTACTGAAAAATCTAACATATTAATATAATCCAAAGCATAACATCATTAATTCGAATATCTATATATGTTAATCCAAAACATACCATAAGATAACATCATATTAAAATATCATCACAACAAAATATTACATTAACATCGCTTATAGATAGCGATCCAATAGAAGTCAGGTACCATAGTCGAGGTACAAACTAGAAGTACAACAAAAGATAACAGAACACTGTTCGATCGAAAGGACAAAACGGAGGGGTATTACATTAACTATCAAATATAATGCAAAATTGAAGATATAAACAAGCAAATACAAGTAAACAAAGAATTTCGATGTTGAAAATTGGTTCAAGGAAACATGGTTCCCCATGTCCTATAGAGAATGCTATAATACATTAAACAATAAATTTTAAAATATCAGAAATTTAAGTAATCAGCACATTTGGGTGCTTAAAATTGAGACAAGGAAACATGGAACTTACAAATTCAATGGTTTTTTAGTAGAACCAATCAATTTAATACATCCAAATTGGATTCCAAATTCTCAAATGTCCAACTTTGCTTGCAATACAACTTAAAAGTACATAGTTGTCATCATTTTTTAATACAACCAATAAAAATAGTAGAAAGGAAATTGTGTTTGGTTAAATTTTAAAAATTAACCCAGCTGACTCTGAGTGCATTTTGCATTGCATTCAAGGATTTGGTATAGGCCTTGTTTGACATGCCACTTAGTCTAATTGGCCTTCTACCTATCAAAAGGAACTTGTAATCTCTAAAAATAATGCATTTTAAGAAAATTAAATTTCATTGTTGCAATACTAATAAAATCATAAGAATGAGAATTGGAAATCCATAAAGGGAAAGCAATGGGAATCATCTAATGTTCATGATACATCTTCTTTTGTTAAATCATTTCTTCCAAGACCACATAGATCCAGTCCTAAGTGAAATCTAGAAAAATGGGTTATGATGCTTCCATATGGTTTAAGACATAGAGCACACCCACTTTCCAATTTCATTCAAACATAACCCTAGAGATCTCAATGCAAAGGAGAAAAAGATCTTTCAATAGGGTTGTCCTAGAGGTTGAATGTAAACTAATGAAGGGTTCACCACCAAGCTAGAGCTTGGAAAGATAAATGCAACGCAAGATGAAATGCTAAACCCTATTTCAATGCAAACTATAACTAAATGACCTAGAAATGTATGAAAAATAGAATAAAAAATTGTAAGATGATATGTGTGCTCCTAGAAATCTGAAGTTGACCAAATGAAGCTCTAAAATGCTATAAATTCTATCTTTAATGCTGACTGGGACTCATTTTCCAAGCTTGGTGAATTAGTCCAAAATTTGGGTTTATGTGTAGGAATAGGAATCAAGCAAATGGGTATTTGAATCTGCAAAATCTAAATTTTGACCTAAAATGGGACTCATTTGCCAAAAGTGGTGAATCAGTCCAGTTAGGGTTTTCTAAAACTTAAAGATCTAAATCTTCTCTTCTCAGTTTTCTCAATTTGCTTCTTCAGGTTTTCAAATCCAAATCTCTGTAAATCAACCTGTAGGTATTCTCCAAGTGTCTCCAACACTTGATGACAACTTTAACAACTTTATGCACTTTGAAAACTTTCTCCAATCTTTCTCTTCAATATGTCTTACACCTAAACCTACAAATCATACACTAAAGAGAGGGGAAAATGTTGTTTTGTTAGTAATAGGGGTTTGCCTTGGTCAAACCCCATTTTAGTAATCAATCCTTGAAATGAAATTAAATATGAATGGAGAATGATGAGGGTATGTGCAGGATCATCATGGAAAAAATAGGCCCTTAAGTGGCGATGAAAATTCAAAAAATTACAGTTAAACAACTTGACGTAAAAAGTTGAATAACTTATCTATTATTTCAAAAACATGTAATAATAGAATCTATATAAAATTGAATGTAGTTTCTAGACTACTATGTTTATTTATATAAAAAAAATCTATTTGGTAAAAATTTGAAATTTCAATGCAATAGTACTTAAATTTCAGGGGAAAAAGAAGTAGGTGTCTGTCTAACCACCCTAACCACAATAAAATGATAATATTTTTTTATAATATTTTATATAGAAGTAGAGGACTCATGTCCGGATGTGATGCATATTTTTTTATAAAAAAAATTCAAGCAAATAATTAATTATGAATTTTTTATTACAACTTTTGAAAAATATAAGAAACTCATATGTTTGACCATCTTAACTTGTTCAAAACTTCATGAAATGCAATTTTTTTTCTTTTAATCCTATAGTATGTGAAGCATAGAATGTGACACATGTTTTGGATTCAAAATATGTGATGCCATTTGAAATCTATATATTTTTTCAATTAGTCTATCAATCAGGACTTTAGTCATAATTCAAATAGAAAATGAATAATAATTATTTATTAAATTCAAAGTAAAACACAATTTATATTGGTGGAAAGCTAAGAATCTCCTTTAAAAACCCTTTTCATTTCATCAATTTTGGGTAAAAAATAGTCATCAGCCACATGGGCCATTATATCACTTACATATCACCACTTTTTGGCCCATCATGATCCTGCACATACCCATGAATAAAAAAATTATGATAACTCTATCAATTAAGTACTACAAGGGTATGTGTAAGATCATCATGGAAAAAACAGGCCCTTAAGTGGCAATAAAAAGTCAGAAAATCAGAGTTTGACAACTTGACGTAAAAATCTGAATAAGTTATATATATTATTTCAAAAAAATGTTAAAATTGAATCTATAGCAAATTGAATGTAGTTTGTAAACTACTAGACCTTTATTTTTTTAAAAAAATCTATTTGATGAAAATTTGAAATTTCAATGCAGTAGTACTTAAATTTCAAAGTAAAAATAAGAAATAGGTGTTTTTCTGACCACTCTAACCACAATAAAATGATAATATTTTTTTATAATATTTTATATATAAGTAGAGGACTCATGTCCCCATGTGATGCACAATTTTTAATAATTTTTTCCAAGTAAATAATTATTTATGAATTTTTTATTACAACTTTTAAAAAATATAAAATCTTGTCTATCTAAACACCTTAACTTGGTCAAAACTTCATGAAATTCTTTTTTTTTTTTTAATCCTATAGTATATGAAGCATAGAATGTGACACATGTTTCAGATTCAAAAAATATGATACCATTTGAAAGTTATAGATGTTTTTCAATCAGCCTATCAATCAGGACTTTATTCGTAATTCTAATAGAAAATAAATAATAATTATTGATTAAATTCAAAGTAAAACATAGTTTATATTGGTGGAAAGTTGAGAATCTCCTTTAAATACCCTTTTCGTTTCATCAATTTTTGGTAAAAGAAAAGTCGTCAGCCACATGGGCCATCATATCACTTACATATCGCCACTTTTTGGCCCATCATGATCTTGCACATAGCCACAAACATGTATGAAATGGATCCAATGGATGTAGATCTTGACTCTTGCTTGAATAGGACTGATCTTGAATGAAATGCTAGCTTGAATCATGAGACCCTATATCACAATTGTTAGCTCCAAAACAAACATGATGTATGAAGACTTTGACATGATGCTTGATGCTTGAAGAATTATCTCAAATGCTTGACAATCTACCCTTCAAGACTCTTGAATGCTCTTGTAAATAGTTGAATAATCTTGTAAACTCAACCTTTCTATAAGGATGAATACTTGAAATCTTGGGGCTAAAATGAGTGAAAGAAACTTGTATTTATACTTAATTATGTAAGAACTCCCAAAATTAAAACACTACAAGCTAACATCAAATCTAGGAGGATAAAATCCTACCAAAAATTTGAATTAATTTTGATTTTTGGCCACACGAGACTCATTCGCCCAAGATGGTGAATGAGCCCCATTAGGTATAATTTATGGAACCATTTTTAAAAATGCTTAGAAAGGTATGAAACCAGGTTTGCGACCCAAAAACCTAGGTGGGACTCATTTGCCCAGGGTGGCGAATGAGTCCTAGATCACTAAATCTAGGCCACACTTGAGTTGAAAACACTTGAATTATGATTGGGTGTTGATTTATGTTGGGATTATCCTCAAAAATATGCATTAAATGAGGCTTGTGGATGCAAAATAAGGCCAATTAAAGCATAAAGAAGCCCAATTATTAATGAAAACCCTAAAAAAGTGTGAAAGTGTGTTACAACACTTTACAACACTACAAATAAGGCACCAAAATGCTCATTTAGTTCACAAGGGCCCAAGACCTAATGTGAATATGTTAGACACATTGCAACATTAAATACAGGCCATGTTAGGGGGACCTTTTTTCATCATTACATTTAGCCCCCACTTTAGTGAGAGGAGGAACTTGCTTCCAAATCACACTAAAGTAGACCAAATGCACCAATTCTAGTAAGATAGGGTGACCATGATCAAGAGGGGTTCAAATGCACCAATGCTAGTAAGATAGGATGTCCACATGATCAAGAGGGTTGCACAAGCCCCCAAGACCAAGGTCCTATGGTAAACCAGCATAGGAACAAAATAAAACACATGAAAATTATATAAGAGCATCAACAAAGCACAAGCATGCACTGCCAAAGACAAAGAAAATGAAAGAAAATGGAAAAGAAAAGGGGTGGATCAAGGTTCAACCATTTTTCCATTGTGATGTGATCATATCTAGGCTATTTGTGCGAAAAAAATGCATACTCACTCTAAGGCAACAAAACTTCAAGCTATCCATTGGGTGAGAAGTCTAAGAAGGTGAGACACATACACTCATGGCCGGTATACTCTCTCACACACACACAGGTGGCTAAGGGAAATTCATAGCCTTGTTTGGCTTCCCATCAAAACCATACCAAAGTTATACCTTATGATAACTTTGATAAGGTGCCACACAAAAAATCATTTTAGAGCTTCATGAGACAAGAAAAACCTCATATTCTTGGATCTCATGAACAAACAAGATTGCTCCACAGATCCATGCAAGTTGTATTATGCAAGGTGGCCATATAACTGAAAATGGAAATGCAACAATAAGGAATGTTCAAAGGAGTCTTGCTTATTTCATATGAGGTATTTAAATTAGGGAACAATATGCCTAATGTCTCCAAGAGAGGACCAATCAAGGAATAGAATATTCACAGCTTAGGGGATGCAATGTGTCACATCAAGCCACTAAGAGGAATATAATATGATAAGAGATATCATGCTCTTGAGGGAAATCACACCCAATTTCAACCATAAAGAAAAAAGGCATCACATAAAACAAGAAGGCTACACCATGAATAATGAAAAATAAAAAATGTGAAAGAATAATACCAATGTTTTCCCCCACTTTAAAGAAATTGCTAAACACCATAAAGTGATAAATTACTTTAAATTAGAAAATGATAAATGCAAACAAGAAATAAGACATGAGAGCTAACTTGGAAATCCCTATTCCAAGTCATATATTTCCAAGTAAAGCTATGTCATGCAAAAAGAAAGGACAAGGGAGGGGTTTCCCCCAAAATTAAAATCCAAAAACATGAGGGATCTATGGATTTGGGGTTAGTATGTTCTTATTAAAATTTTTCTAAGATATTTCAAAACTATCATCATTACCAATTACACATAGAACTATAAGAATGACACAAAGAGAAAGAAAACAAAATAAAAATCCTTTTGGGTCAACATGGAAGAGCCATGAATGTCTCGATGCCTTGCGTCATTCCCAAAAGGAAAACACAAGACAAAAGAAAAAATTTTAAGGAAAATATTTTGGGTCAACATGGAAGATACATGAATTTCTTGATGCCTTGTGTCATCCTCAAAAGGAAAACACAAGATAAATATTTACGACATAAATAAGAATTTAGGTAAAAATAAAGGAATATCACAAAGAGAGAGAGAGAGAGAGAGAGATACATAAAACATAATGCCATGGGGGATCACAATACACAAATACAATGATGAAAAAGAAAAAGAAAAATGACTCAAAGAAACAAGGAACATGTGATTCAACCTAAAGCAACGCGTCTTCATCCCAATCATGTTCATTATATACCAAAGGTGGACAAACCAAAGTTGGACAACTAGCCAAAGGGAAAATAGCAAGTGTCGAACTAGGGCCATCACTAGGTTAAACACTCTTCTTAGAATAATTTTTGTTTAAGCTCATGGAAAAGGAAAACAATGTTTTCAATTCATTATGCACCTCTTTGCTAGTTTTAGCAACTTCCTCATCATCATCTAAGTTAATCATGATAGGAGGTTGAATGATAATGTCTAAAGAAGGGTTCAACTCTTATGGTGACTGTATTGTAGGATATTTTTGTTTCAATGAAGGGGGAGTCTTGTCATGAATTTCTTCAATTAAGTTTTGATTTTTATTTTCTTTGTTTATTTCTTCATTTAACTTTTGAGAAATTACATGACATCTATGTATATTCTCTCTAGCACCTATTTTTTATTTTAGTTCTATTTTCAAGTTGTGTTTGTGTAGGAGCCGGTTGATCAATCATAGGTTCCTTTTATTCCTTGAGGTGAAGAATGAAAGGAAGCATGAGAGGTTTTTGAATCGCTTTCTATTTGACTTTGTAAACTTGTTTTATTCTAGGAGGTGTGACGGGATTTTTTTTGTTGTCTCTTGATATTTTGTAGGAAGTAAGTGAAGGTTATATTGTAGGTTGGTCTTGGTTGTTTGGAATTTCTTGAGGCTCAATCATGGTATCTTCAAGGATGGTAGGCTTATTCGTAGGTTGAGGCATGTTTTGAAGGGATAATTTTGCTATTTTATTTGCCTTGAACATTTGATAGGAGAAGAAAAATAAGTCTTCTTGTGGGAAAACCACATTTTGGTAATCAAGCCTTGAAATGAAATGAAAAATGAATGGAGAATGATGAATTATGAATGAAAAAAATATAATGTTGCAACTCTCCAAACTATAGCAATGAAGTGTTGCAAACATGTATGAAACACCTCCAATTGATGTAGTCTTGACTCTCAATTGAATAGGATATGTTATGCCTTGCATAACCACCCCATTTTATTTTTGCTTCAGATGGGTCCCCCTTTGTTTGTTTTTGTCTTTGGTGTTCTTGTTTGGGCCTTAAGAGTTGTCCTTTTCTCATAAGTCCTTGTTTTCCTTTATTTTTTAGGATCGGGTTTCAGATTTTCACCGACACTTGTCACTTCTAAAAGTGTCAGTTCTTGGTTTTGTCCCGATCTCGATCCCTATGTTTGCCTTGTGTTTTCTTTGTTTTGTCAGATTCATGTCTCGAATTGGAATCAGAGATGTCACCTTACAGCCTTAAAATTTGAAGTTCCTATTTCTATTCTAATCCCGACCCCCGCTTTTCTTCCTTGTCTATTTTTCTTGTGTCAGAATCAGACATCAGAGTAGAACTGGAACCAAGAACTTTTCTAAAGTTCTTGTTCCTATTTTCATCCTAATCCTAGTTTTTGACTCCCTTTTTATTTTTCAAAATCATACATCAAACTAGAATCAGAACTAAGAAATTTTCCAAAATTATTGTTTTGTGTTCCATCCCGATCTCAATTCCTATGTTCGTCTTTATTGTTGGGGTTTGGATTTCAGACTTGTTGGTGGTGTTTTCTACATAGAAACAACTCAGACAAAATATGATATTCTATCTCTCTTGAAAGGTCAATCTCTATTGGAAAAGAGATAACCCCAAGGTCTCTAATGTCAAGTCTTGAAAAATACAGTGAAACAACTCAGAGATAATGTGAAAATGTTGGTAATCACAAAGGGACCTTACAAACAAATATTGGATCTTCAAACTTATCTGATTTTGCAATATGTTGATACTTAAAATTTATAATCCTAACTCAAATGATAAATAAATAACAAAAGATGAGGGTTTAAGAGAAATCCTAAGATTAAAATTACTCCTAAAATCAATCACAACAATGATGAATGTTGCAAACAGATAGATCTCCAATGAAACCAATCTCTTCTTGATCAAGGACAAGCCTGCAACTACACATAAATGGTGCAATCTTCTAAGGAAATTGAATATTTATAGACTATGAACATTCATCCACATACCTAGTAAATGGCGCAATGTAAACAAGCATTCACATTTGAAATTAGCATAAAATAAGGCCCAAACTAACTTTACACAACAACTTAGAATAAAAAAAATTGATAAAATTATGGACTGGAGATTGATCAACACCATTAACATTTCACCATTATCATGAAAGAACTGAAACTAAAACCTAACATCTAACATGCATTCAATATTTCAAAAGTAGTTTGGAAAGTTAGAATAGCAAGAACCATGGAAGATAAATCAATACAAGAGACGCCACCAAAGAACAATGTCTTCAATTATATTGAATTCATCCAATAGCAGCGATAATTCCATTATCTTGTATTACAACACTTGCTTCGAAATAAAACTAACTTCTAATCCTAGCTTTTCTGCCCTATTGCTTAATTTTTCTTCAAAATAGAATCTTCTAGCCCTTACAAATGAGAAAAAACTCCATACTTATAGAGATTACATCATATGTCAGCCCAAGTTAGGGTTACAAAGAAGGTCGGCCACAAAACGAGTCGGCCAAAGAAAAGAAAACTCCCAAAATAAAAGATATTACTGCATTTAATTCCCAAGATTATTTTCTAGTTCAACCTGAGATCTCTAGATAACTTGGTCCAATGCATGCAAATGTTGGAGAAGAAATAAGGGGAAGCACAAATTCCAAGGCATTCACTCATTGGTCAACCCTTTCTCTTTCACTTGACCTAATTTATCATGTACCCTAAGGAAAATCACCTCTAGGTTTTCCAACGGTAGGGTATTTAATATTTTGAATCCTCTATCAAGTGACTTAATCTCTTCCCTTGATTTCTTGATGACCCCATCCTAGTCCACCTTGAGATCTTGATGCCTCTCCATGACAACATTATAGGTGGATACATCATCCAAATGGTGAACTATGATTGGACCATCATCTAGTGGAGCATAAACCCTATGCCACCATTTCTTCAGGGTATGTGCAGGATCATCATGGAAAAAATAGGCCCTTAAGTGGCAATAGAAAGACAAAAAATCAGAGTTAGACAACTTGACCTAAAAATTTGAATAAGTTATCTATATTATTGTAAAAAAAAGTTAAAAATAGAATCTATAGAAAATTGAGTGTAGTTTCTAAACTACTAGACCTTTATTTATTTATTTTAAATTTATTTGGTGAAAATTTGAAATTTCAATGTAGTAATATTTAAATTTCAAGGTAAAAATAAGAAGTAGGTTCTATTTGACCACCCTAACCACAATAAAATAATAATATTTTTTTATAATATTTTAGATATAAGTAGATGACTCATGTCCTGATGTGATGCATATTTTTCATAAATCTTTTCCAAGTAAATAATTAATTATGAATTTTTTATTACAAGTTTTAAAAAATATAAAAGCTCATCTGTCTAACCACCTTAAATTGGTAAAAAATTAATGAAATTCAATTTTATTTTTTTAATCCTATAGTATGCAAAGCATAAAATGTGACACATGTTTCGGATTCAAAAAATGTGATATCGTTTGAAATTTATAGATGTTTTTCAATCAACTTATCAATCAGGACTTTATTCGTAATTCTAATAGAAAATGAATAATAATTATTTATTAAATTCAAAATAAAGAATAATTTATATTGGTGGAAGTTGAGAATCTCCTCCAAAAAGCCTTTTCGTTTCATCAATTTTGGGTAAAAAAAAAGTCGTCAGCCACATGGGCCATCATATGGCTTACATATCGCCACTTTTTGGTCCATCATGATCCCGCACATACCCTTCAATTTGTTCAGAGCTTAGATGCTTCTGTGCAAAAAGAAATTCTTCCTATCATGATCTCAAAAAATGGAATACACTTGCCAGATATATCCTTCAATGTATTCTCCACTTGCTTCCCCACTCACTAGCTTCTCCTTTGTGTAATCCATGATTATCTTCAAATTTTGCAAGAGGAGGTCTATATCAGTTTTATCTTGTCCCAACACATTCTACAATCAGTCAAAGGATCTATGTGCATCACCACAAAAGGACAAAATATAATTAATCATTTTCAACTTGATCATTTCTACCTTTGATATTTTAAGATCCTTTCCCACCAGGATCTACCTATTTACTCTTGGTCTAACCAGCAACTGCCCTACTTGATTCAACTTGCACTCAAATAAGGACCACAATAAATATCCAATATAGTATGAGATTCCATGTCAGTCCATTTCAAATAGCATGCTCATCACTCAAAGAAGTCAAAAGAACCATTAGAATTCCTAAGAATATCATTAAACATCCCATCCTCAAAGTTCAGAATTTTCACCCCTTCATGAAATTTAGGTCAGAAAGGAATTTTGGGGAATTCTGAGCCAGAGGGATTTTAGTGATGGAAACCAAAAAACACCCATAAGCCATTCAATCATCACCCAAAACTTAAGAAATTCTTGCAAATACTCTTAAATTATTCAAATCAATCATATAATGCAAAATCATTAGCAATTAACACATGCATTCCTTCAGTTCTTCATTCTTAACAGATCTTTGGGGAATTTCATCGGGGACGAAAATCCGTGAAACTAAACAAAACTTAGCACATTCTGAGGAACAATGGATCGAAAGAAATATGGGGAAATCCCAAGGTAGCGGATTTTCATGAAGTTGGTCTAATTTTCATGTTTTATGCACTCTTTTGGGAAAATGACCAAGCAATGGAAATTTGGGGAAATCCTAATGCGAAGGAAATCCCTGAAATGATCGAAATCCCAAAATCATTGACTTCGCCAAAATTTCACCCAAATTGATTGAACGATCACACATTTGGGATTCAAGCTCATATTCAACTCATTTCAAATTGATCATCAATAAATTTAACTTGCTAACTCTCCCAAGGGTAATCTAAGGGTATCAGTAATGAATTCGGGATCAAACCCTAGGGTTTCATGATGAACATCCAATAAGATGTTTAGTTTACTCACTTGCTTTATCAAATGTGAGGAGAACCATGATCGAGACTCTAGGTAGACCGAATCACGCACAAGACTAGGCTTAGGATATGTAGAACTAGCAGAGAATGGGGCAGCCATATCACCAAACTAGCAAGGATGGACCCATCGATTTAAGAGGATGCATCGTAAGAAAAAAGGGCATAACCCTAATTTAACCATAGACCCGCAATATGCTGAAATCTAGATTCAAAGCACATCCAATCATGCCAAAGAATCACTCACATTCACCAATCGAAAGCAAAGAAATTAATACATACCATGAATGCAGAGCAAGTTAAAATAGCAGCAATGGGAAACAAGGATGCCAAGAAAATCACTACCAAATCCAAGAATCCACAGGTCCAATCACCACACCAAGTCAAGCGCTCAAGATCAAGCCCATCCAAATTCAATCAAAGAAAAGAAATTGATCATAGCATAAAACAACACCCTGGACTTCATTAAACCCAACTGTAGAAGCCATACATGAAACATAAATGCAATGAAATGACAATCCAAAAGAATCTAGGAATACAAGGCAACGAAGGAATTTTGAAAAAAATTGGGGAAGACAAAATTCCCTGAGGAGCTAAAATCTCTGAAGATAGTGCAAAAATCAGCCTCCGTCGGGTTTTCCAGGCAACTGGGGAATTCCGTCTAGGGAGGAAATTCCCAGAACCAAAGAAAAACCCAGAACTCACCCCAAAACACATAATTTTCAAAGTGTTACCTCAGAGGGGGAATTTGCATAAGTAAGACAAGCATCCAGGAACATTGCCAAGGAACCAGATCTAGACCAAAGAACCAAAGCACCAAAAGACCAAAATCTCATGGTTTTCAAAGGAAAGGCCGCAAAAAAGAGCCAAGAGACCAAGAAAAGAGGGTCCCTACTTTCAGTGGGGTGCAAAAAATGCACAACAAATGGTGACTCTGCTGGGGAAATGCTCCAGAGCATTTCAATGACAAACTAGAATCAAGAACCCAGAGTCTTTGGTTTCAGTCCTTATGCCAAATTAAATATGAACAATGTTTCAGAATTCATAAAGAAGTAAACCTTTCTTGTACTAGGGTTGAATTGTGTGTGTATGCATTCATTTCCCTTTCCTTGGTTGCAAAAGAGACCAAACTTAGCTTGACCAGGCTACACAAAGATTCCAAATCCAAAAGCAGTCGGGATAGAGCCTCGTTGCCAGTTAGGCATCCATAGCCCCGACAAGGTTATCACTATGACCCTCCCAAGTATATCTCTACTTCTATCAAGACATCTATAGCCCCAGTAGAGATACAAGGATACCCCTGATAAGGTGAATATTTCTTTTGATTTTCCATATTTGATTTTCCTTCCTTTTTTTTTTTGATATTCTCTTTGAGATCTTTTAAACTTTCCCTTTCACCCTATAAGAAAGGAAGCTCATTCTCAGGGATGAGAACCACAGTGACGCTAGAGAAGAATATAAGATTTTTCACCCAATCAAACTTCATAAGGACCATATGCAACCTTAGAATCTTTAAGATTAGTGTAAAAATATGAGGCCCAAATACATTCCAGAATTTGACTTAGTGACTCAAATTCCAAGCATATGCAACGCTAGATAAATAAGTTCCACCAACTGACTCTAAAAAGATGATTAGAGTTTGCAAATGAAATCCCCATAACAACCTCAGGCAAGTAGCCTGTTATGTAGATGCAACAGGCCCAAAAGAAAGCAAGAAAACCCAAAGCAAGAGTAGAGAAAAAAAATAGAACCAACCAAGGAAAACCAAAGAAATCTAAACTAAAGTCATCTATCCTAAAGAAAACAAAAAATAGACTTAAATAAAAAGAATAGTAGGGCAAGCTGCATTTATTCAAATCAGCATTATGTACAAAGAGACTCAAAATTCCTCATGATTAGACAAGGTGAGTTGAGACCCACACCTATTCAGCTTTTTAGTGCATGGACAAGAAGTAAGGTGATAGTAACATTCCTCAAGAATGCAAACTCATCCTTATATTCAGCAAAGTAAACCTCAAAAATGTAACATTCAAACTCAACATTATTAATTGGAATAACCAGCAACTAAGGCAACTCATTGTAACCATGATAAATCCAGATGCAAGTTGTCTTCCCTAAACCTCCATAATCAAAATGATAAGCTTCAAAAAATTTAGCAAGGAAATAAACAACCTGGTGTGGTGCTTGTCCAGACTGAATGTTAAATTTATTGTCCCCCAATTGTAAAGATTTGACATCCATGAAGTCAGGAGGTCTCAATTGATGATGAAGCATCCCTCTTGTACTCAAAATATGCAACAAAAAATCAGAGTCATCAATGAGAAATTTAGTGTAAAAATTAGATTGAACAAATTCAGAATTAAGATCATGGAACTTTTCACCTGTTTGAATATCTTAATGAGGAATTAGTGATGGAATTGCATAAGATTTGTTATGCACAACAATTTTCTCAGCGGAATTTTCATCTGGAGGCATCACAGACTGATCCTCAAGCACATTTTCACCTACAACCAAATTATCAATTATGACTGTAATATTATTGTTTTCAACATCATTTAGGTTTTCTTGTGCATCAGTATGAACCACATTAGCTATCCCATCATCAATGTATAAAATTAATGAATTTTCATTGTGCAGTTCATCAATAGATAGAGATAAAATAGAATTAGATGAATAAGAAGACTCCCTAAATTCTTTTGTTGGCACTGGTTCAAGCTTGTAACTCTAACCCTCAGGAACATCAACTTTTTTATCAACAACATCAACTCCTTCAATTTTCCTCATGGGATATTCATTGATAATATGCCTAGGCTTCTCAATTGAAAGGTCAACCTCCTCATCTAGTGGACCATTGCC
This sequence comes from Sequoiadendron giganteum, assembly GCA_007115665.2. Lineage (NCBI taxonomy): Eukaryota > Viridiplantae > Streptophyta > Pinopsida > Cupressales > Cupressaceae > Sequoiadendron > Sequoiadendron giganteum. Next base: position 259,807,465 of record CM021109.1, on the reverse strand, counting down.
ATCCTCCTCATCACTTTCAAAAGATTGAACTATAGATTCTTCGTTGTGTGCACACTGTGTTTCAACACTTTTTTCTTGTTTTTCTTTTGGTCCATTCTCTTTGCTCCTTGGAAATGGGGCATGATCCACCACCAAGACTAATATTTCATAAGGATTAGATAGTACTATCTCTTGTCCACTCAAATTTTTGTTGGTACATTGGAATTTCTATTTAAAAATAGACACAGCAGTCTGAAATTATTGACAATCTAACTGAGAGTGTTGATTGGTGTTATGAAGCCTACACCATCTGGGTAGAGCTTCTTATGCTAGATATACACCATCTGGTTTCTTTTCTTGATTGTTTGGCTGCTCCAAATATTTTAGGACCCCTTCATTATCAAGCCTTATATCTCAAGTCCTATTTTGACATGGTAGCTACCCTTTATCAAATGTTAGCCCTAAGTATTGATCTTTAAAATATTGTCCCCTATCGATATTTTTCCCCTTATCTTGATCATAATTGGACTGAGTTCCCCTTTTGACAGAATGAGGTTGATTGTTTTGGTTCCTTAGGTAAGTGACTTTGGTGGCCAACTTCTTTACTAGCTCTATGATTTCATCTAGCCTCTCCTTGTATGCATTGTTTGATGGAGGAACAACACTAGTTGAATTCTGCATATAAACAAAATGGAACCCATTGTTCAAGGATTGGTTAAATATCTCAGATCTCTGCAAGTAACTATGTATATTAGCTTGTTGGTGAGAGAATGTGGGCTGATTCATATTTGGATGGTAATTTGGCATGGGCGAGGCTTGATTCAAGGGCTGACTTGGGTGTGGAACCAAAGGTAATTGAGGGGTCGAAATTAACATAATTGTTTGATTAGATAATGGCAAGGGTCTAGACAAATGTTTCCTCAAATGTGTACTTACTTTATAAGCCACATCATAAGCTTCAAGTAGGCTAAAAGGAGGGTCTCCTTTGTGTTTCACAAAGGTAGATAAACTATCCAAAGCCTCATAATAAAACCTCCTTTTCAGAGGCATCATCTACAACATAAGGGGATTGAAGCCTAGAATAAGCCCTATGGAACCTATTATTGAAAGTCCCTTTTGGTTCATTCACCTCCCTCTTGACTCTAGTAAACTACAAAAGTAACACATTAGCATTGATTGAGATCTCAAATCTCTATAAAAATGTAGTCTCCAATTGAAGCCAAGTAGTGATAGACCCAACGGGAAGATGGTTATACTAATAAAATGCCTCATCCCCAAGGGAATATGGGAAAATTATGCATGCAACATCGTCATGATTAATTCCCCTATCCTTGAGGGTATTTTTCAAAATCCTAATGTGCTCTTCAGCAGTCCTTTTGGGATCATTAATGTGAAACTTGGAGAAGAAAATCTTAGGTTTCTCTAGCATAACATTGTAGTTGTTGAAGGATAATGGAGATGGTTTATTCTCCAAGAAATCCATTGGTGGAGGTAGGGGTGGTAAAGGCTAATGGATGATTTGTTGGGGTTGCTAAATGGGGATGGCTTCATAATCAGATGAAGATGGACTTGATGAAGCTCAGGAAGGTGAAGATGATGGAAGTGGTTGGCTAGATGATGATTATCCCTTTATTCTAGTCCTTCTTGACCTGGTAGGAGCTTTTAATTCTTGAAACGCTTCTTCTCCTGGTGTAGATCTGGTTCTTCTTCAGAATCTCTTAGGATAAATGGCGAACAAAAATTGATCCAACTTGCTTATTAATCCCTCCTTCTAGTGCTAATTTGTTGGTGGTGTTTTCTGCACAACAATAACTCAAAAAAAATATGATATTCTGTCTCTCTTGAAAGGTCAATCTCTATTGGAAAAGAGATAACCCCAAGGTCTCTAATGTCAGGTCTTGACAAATGCAGTGAAACAACTCAAAAATAATGTGAAAATACTGGTAATCACAAAGGGACCTTACAAAAAAATACTAGATCTTCAAACTTATCTAATTTTTCAATATGTTGATACTTAAAATTCCTAACCCTAACTCAAATAATAAATAAATAACAAAATATGAGGGTTTAAGAGAAATCCTAATATTAAAATTACTCCTAAAATCAATCACAACAATGATGAATGTTGCAAATGCGCAGATCTCCAATGAAACCAATCTTTGCTTGATCAAGGACAAGCCTGTAACTACACAAAAATGGTGCAATCTTCTAAGGTCAGACTGTGAACATTCATCCACATACCCAGTAAATGGTGGAATGTAAACAAGCATTCACAATTGAACTTAGCATAAAATAAGGCCCAGACTAACTTTACACAGTAAATTACAATCAAAAAATTGCTAAAAGTATGGATTGGAGATCGATCAACATCATTAACATTTCAACATTATCATGAAAGAATTGAAGCTAACACCTAACATCTAACTTGCATTCAAGATTTCAAAAGTAGTTTCGAAAGATAGAATAGAAAGAACCATGCAAGATAAATCAATACAAGAGATTCCACCAAAGCACAACATCTTCAATTGTATTGAATTCATCCAACAGTAGCAACAATTCTAGCATCCTGTATTACAACACTTCCTTCGAAATAAAACTAACTTATAATCCTAGCTCTTATGCCCTATTGCCTAATTTCACTTCAAAATCCAATCTTCTAGCCCTTACAAATGAGGTGAAATTTCATACTTATAGAGATTACATCATATGTCGGCCCAAGTTAGGGTTAAAAAGGTCTGCCAAAGGAAAGAAAACTCCCAAAATAAAGCATAATATTGCATTAAATGCCCGAGATTATTTTCCAGGTCAGCTTGGGATCTCTACATAACTTGATCCAATGCATGCGAATGATAGAGAATAAATAAGGGGAAGCACAAATTTTGAGGAATTCACTCATTTTCCATCTCTGTATCTTGTCCTTGACCTAATTTATCTTGCACCCTAAGGAAAATCGCCTCTAGGTCGGCCAAAGGTAGGGTATTTAATATTTTGAATCCTCTATCAAGAGACTTAAACTCTTCCCTTGATTTCTTGATGACCCAATCCTAGTCCACCTTGAGATCCTGATGCCTCTCCATGATAGCATTATAGGTGGATGCATCATCCAGATGGTGAACTATGATTGGACCATTATCCACTAGAGCATAAACCCTACGCCACCATTTCTCTAATTTGTTCAGAGCTCAGATGCTTCGGTGCAAAAAAATTTCTTCCTTTCATGATCTCAAAAAATGGAATATACTTGCCAAAAATATCCTTTATTTTGTTCCCCACTTGATGCCCCACTCACCAACATCTCCTCTATTTAATCCATTATTATCTTCAAATTTTCCAAGAGGAGGTTTGTATTAGTTTTATCTTGTCCCAAAACATTCTATAGTCAGTCAAAGGATCTGTGTGCATCACCAGAAGTGGACAAAATTTCCTTAATCATTTTCAGCTTGATCCTTTATGCCTCTAATATGGAAGATCCTTTCGTACCAGGATCTACCTAGTTACTCTTGGTCTGACTAGCAACTTCCCTACTTGATTCATCCTGCACTCAAAGAAGGACCCCAATAAATATCCAATATAGTATGAGAGTCCATTACAAATAACATGCTCATCACTCAAATAATTCCAAACAACCATCAAAATCCCTAAGAATATCATTAAACATCCCATCCTCAAAGTTTGGGATTTTCACCCCTTCGTGGAATTCATGTCAAAAAGGAATTTCGAGGAATTTCGATCTAGACGTATTTTAGTGATGGAAACCAAACAACACCCATAAGCCATTGAATCATCATCCAAAACTCAAGAAATGCTTGCAAATACTCTTAAATTATTCAAATCATCCATATAATGAAAATTCATTAGCAATTAACTCATGCATTCCTAACAAATCTTCGAGGAATTCCATGAGGGACAAAAATTCATGAAACTAAACAAAACTTAGTACATTCTGGGGAAATGATGGATCGAAGGAAATATGGGGAAATCCCAAGGTAGCATATTTTCAAGAAGTCGGTCTAATTTTCATGTTTTATGCACTCTTTCAAGAAAATGACTAGGCGATGGAAATCTGGGGAAATCCTAAGGCGAAGGAAATCCCCGAAATGATCGAAATCCCAAAATCATTGACTTCACTAGGATTTTTCCCAAATTGATTGAATGGTCACAAATTTGGGATTCAATCTTAGATTCAACTCACCTCAAATCGATCATCGACAAATTTAACTTTCTAACTCTCCCAAGGATGATCTAAGGGTATTAGTAATGAATTCGAGATCAAACCCTAGGGTTTCATGATGAACACACAATAAGAAGTTCAAATCACTCACTTGCTTTATCTAATGCAGGGAGAACCAAGATCGAGACTCCAGGCAGACCAAATCACACACAATACTAGGCTTAGGAAATGTAGAACTAGTAGAGAATGGGGCAAGCGGATCACCAAATTAGCAAAGACGACCCCATGAATTTCAGAGGATGCATCGTAAGAACAAAGGGTGTAACCCTAATTTAACCATAGACCCTCAATATGCTAAAATCTAGATTCAAAGCACACCCAATCATGCCAAAGAATCACTCATATTCACCAGTTGAAAGCAAAGCAATGAATACATACCATGAATCTAGAGCAAGTCAAAATAGCAGCAATGGGCAATAAGGATGCCAAGAAAATCACTACCAAATCCAAGAATGCACAGGTCCAATTGCCACACCAAGTCAAGCGCTCAAGATCAAGCCCATCCAAATTCAATCAAAGAAAAGAAATTGATCATAGCATAAAAAAAACACCCTGGACTTCATTAAAACCAACTGTAGAACCCATACATGAAACATAAATGCAATGAGATGACAATCTAGAAGAATCTGGGAATACGAGGCGACGAAGGAATATCGAAAAAATCTGTGGAAGACAGAATTCCTCGAGGAGCTAAAATCTTCGAAGATAGTGCAAAAATCAGCCTCCATCGGGTTTTCCAAGAAACTAGGAAATTCCATCCAGAGAGGAAATTCCCAAAACCGGAGACCCCAAAAATTAGAATTTTTAAAGTGCTACCTCAAAGGGGGAATTTGCATAAGAAAGACAAGCATCCAGGAACATTTCCAAGGAACCAAATCCAAACCAAAGAACTAAAGCACCAAAAGACCAAATTACATAATTTTCAAAGGCAAGTCCAAAAGGCAAGGCCACATAAAAGAGACAAAAGACAAAGCAAAGAGGGTCCCTACTTTCAGTGGGGTGTGTGTGCAAAAATTGCACAACAGGACCTCTAGTGGAACTTTGCACTCACTAAAGGTTTGGTGCCATTTCTTGTCCCAATCCTAAATCTTGCCTAATTTCATTCTCATGGTGTTGCATTTATGACTTATGCCCTAATCCCAAGGCCCAACCTACCTCCATTAACTAACACCTATTCACACATTGGAATCGGTTTTTATTCCCGTCACTCCTCAATTTTCACTCATTTTCACTTATAGACTTCGACGGAGCAAACCAGATCAGCACTAAGGGTTAGGGTTTGAGGTCATGCTCAAAATTCTCACCAATTGTTAGATTTCTATTCACGTTTTTCAAGTAGGTGCTTGTTTCTTCTATTTTTCTCTCATTTTTTGTTTTCCTATGTTGGCTTTTATTTGTGTTGCCTAGTTTTTGTTTGTTGTTTCTTTTTTTTTCTATTTTGGTTTCTTTCCCATTTTCTTGGCACCGTTTTTGGTGCACTTTAGTTTTTCTTCAAACCCTCTAGTTTGTTTTCTTTCTTTTGTTTTGGGTTTTCCCCATTTTCATTTTTGTCATATTTTGTTTTTGTTTTTGTGCATGGTTTTTCTATTCCTATCATGCCCTAGTTTTCCTAGGGTTTCTATACTACTCGACTAGATCTGTTTTAAAATTGATAAACTTTAAGTTTCTACCATCACTAATAAAATCTCAATCCAAAAGGCATGATTAAGGAGACTGTTAGAGTTATTTCACCTTTATATTTGTTGATTACTTTAATCTTGATTCTCACAATTCTGTCAGAATTGAGATTCAAAACTACATTGTGCATGTTTAGCATTGCTTGGGTCTAAATCTTCATTTTCTCCTGATCTTGACTTTTGATGTTTCATTAGGATCAAAGTTCATGTTGTGACTCCAAAATGTTAATTTTTTTTGACAATATATTAACCTGTGTCCCAATTTTGATCCCTACACTACAATTGAGATCAGATTTCAGATCGACACTGAAGTCTTAAGATAGTCTTAAGTTCCATTGGTTGGTGGCATTTTGATTTTGACTTCCAACATAGAGTCGGGATCAGAACTCGAAGTAAACCTTTTTTGACTCGTGTTTCATAGGTTAGGTTCCAGAAAAAGTCTCGATCTTGACTTCTGATGACTCATCAAGATCAAAACTTGGGACATTTCTCAAACTTGTTCACTCCTTTGGGTCTGGTTCTTGACTAATTAGTTGAAAAAGGGGAGCTCTAGGATTTAGAACATCACTCTTTCTCCAACTAACATTCAATTATGTCTTAGGAACCCTAATTGGATTAAATAAAAACCTCACAAGGTCAGCTAATATACAATTAGGAGGACTTAGGAGGGGTTGTTCTATTAGATTAAGGGGTTCACCACCAAGCAAATACTTGGAAAAAATGATGTTTGAAAACACACTATGATATGCAAAACACTCAAAATGAGCAAATTTAAGCTTACAAGTATTGAAAATGAACAACTCCAAGTTAGGGTATGTGTACTTGGGAAGCCTGGAGATGCCAAAAGGATTCTAGAAATACAAAAAAATTGCCAAAATATGCCTTGGACGACTAAGACGCCTTTACTCCCATCTTATTCTAGTTGCTATTTTTTGGGGCAAACACAAAATCTTCAGATAATAGAACACAATCTTGAAGAATCTTTGAAAGATTCCACATGGAGGAAAAAGACACCTTTACTGCTGTCTTAGTCCCAATATGAGTTTCTAAAAAGTGTGAATGTGGTCCTGAGCTCCCATATCTGTAATTGCTTCTCCTCAGATCTCAGGTTCTTAAACAACCGGATATGACCTGTAGGTGAGTTTCCATGAAGATGACAACTTTGAAAACTTTGCACTCAAATTGATCTTCAAGTTTTCAACCTAGATCTACAAATACAAATGGACAAGAGAGGGAAAACTTGTTGATTGTTAGTGAATGGGGGTTTTCCTTGGTCAAACACCTTGTTGGTAATTAAACCAAAGGATGAAATGAAGCATGAAACATGAAATATGTAAATGATACCACCTTGTATGATGTATTGTGAAGGAAATTTTCAATCTACGATGTAGTGGCCATGAATAATGTAGATCTTGTATCTTGGAATATTATATGAACAATGGTTGTAGATAGATCTCCAATGCTACATCCACAATCTTGGCTCAACAACATGAATGGATGTAATAAACCCTTGACATGATGCTTGAATCTAGATGATGGCTCCAAATTCTTGATGATATGATCTTGAATACTCTTGTGAACTTAATTTGACTATAATGAATGCTCTCATAAAATAATTGGATTGAAATGAGTGAAGGAACCTTTTATTTATACTAATTCATGCTTAATATCCCAAAATTACACCACAACAAGCCAACGGGTGAAGCCACAATAGTGGTTTACAATTCAAGTGAGGAAGGAAAACTCATAAAAAATGACCCCAAGGGAAAAAAAAAGTGATTTTGGGGGTTCGTACGAACCTACTGGCTCGACCAAACCAATAAGGGGTTCACTCGAACTAGGATTCTGGTGAACCCCTTTGCATCTTGGCCACCAAAAAAAAAAAAAGCATAGGAAAGGGGTTTGAGTGAACCCATAAAGGTTTTGTTGAACCCCTAGGGGTTCGTACGAACCCACCTTATCCCTCATCCCCCATTTGAGACAAAAAAAAAACCTAAATTTTGGCACTTCAGAGTTTGTGTTGAGGATGAAAATGGAGGAATCTTCACAAACCCAACTATAATTAGGTAGTCCTTAGAATGAGCTATCCAATGAATATAATTTTAATATGTATCTATTTTTCTAGTTTTAATAAACATAGGTTTTTCATTGAAAGTGAAGGTCTGTGTTCTGCACATGTGGAAAAATAGCAGATTATAAAAAAAAAATTGAAAAATGTGAGTGCACCAGATATTGAAGTCCTTGATCCAACAAGAAAAAAAATTAATTTTGATATATATGAAAAACGTTACGCGTTATACGGTCACGCTATATCTGAATTGTAATTGGTTTGACTTTGAAACTTGATTAAAGAAAAAATATTCAATAAAAAACTATCTAACCAAGTGGAAGCACTATATATCAGAGTTAAAAATCTAAATTAGAAAGAATTATAACTTTATCCTTCATGTAAAAAAAGTTATGCATTATACAATGTGCGCCACTTTTTTAAAATGTTGTTTTCTGAAAAAAACCAATTTTCATGGGAGATGGAAAAAGAAGTACGATCTAATTCCAAAAGTTTTGAAAAAAATATTTTTATAATCTACAAATAAAATGTGATGAGACTCTAGTTTGCATTGTCTTCAAATTCCTCATGGTTTAGTCAGTATAGGTGCCCGAATGTGAAGATTTAGTTTAAAATAATAATTTCAGTGTCTAGTTTGGCCAAAAATTGTAAACCACTATTGTGGGATCACCCCAACATATGGAATCATTAATTAAAGGAGTTAAAATTCCCACCTGAATTTGAAATTGGACCCTGAAAATAAGCCAAGTAGGACTAAGATGCCCTTGGTGGTGTCTTAGTCTCAAGGCTCAATTTTTATGGCACAAACTCCAAAAAGGGACCTAATTGAGAGGTTTCAAAATCAGGGTCCCAAGACCCATGGAGGACAAAGACACCCAAGTGGCATCTTAGTTCCAGTCCATAAATTAGGGACACACAAAAAAAAAAACATTAAATTATCATTTATCTTTTGAGGTTTGTCAGAATTTTCCATAAAAATATATAGTTTATAAGGCTTGTGGATGAAAAATAGGATCAATTAAGCTAGAAAGAAACATAAATAAAGCAAGGCGGGCCCAGACAAGTGTGAAAATGCAAGGGTATGAATTTTACTACACTTCAGTAAACATATCATGATTCTGACTTTCGATGCCTCATCAAGATCGAAACTCGAAGAGAACTCTTTACCAACTCCATTTCATAAGTATTAGTGCTTGGTGTTAACTCAATCCCGATTGCCAAACACTTCACAGGATCAGATCATGGAGCGAAACTAAACCATTTTCACCATTGCAAGTATAGGTGTTGAGTCAAGGCCCAATCCTGATGTTTGATAGTATTGGAAGGTTGTTATACTAGGTTCAGGTTCAATACTTTCCTTGATACCAGCTTCTGATAGAGTTTAGTATTATGCTTAGAATGGTCAAATTTTTGGTTCTATCCCGAACTCAAACCCCAAAAATGCTAAATTAACTTGAAGAATGGGATTTTTTTTCTTGAATGAATGGAGTTTAATATGAATTCTTGTTCTAATTTGTTCTTCATATGTCTTCTTTTTGTCTGATAATGGTCAATATTTTAGGTAATTGACAAATGTATGATTCAGAGGAAGAAGTGCCTAGTGAAGGAACATCAAAAGGAGCAAGGGTTAAAAAGTTAAAACTAGAACATGTTCCTGTTTCTATGAAGTATAAGTTCTAGGTTACCCCAGTACCATCTAACTTTGGTTTAAATTTTATGAATATTACAGATACATTTGTGGTCCACCTTGATTTGAAGCAGTTTTATGATGACACTTTTTCACAAGATTCTTACCAAAGGGTCCAGAGAATTGATTATTTTGGGTTAGCACATGTGGCTACTTTCCCTATTGTTGTGAACTGTTTGGAGTTCATTCTAACTGTTGCAAAAAATTAAAATCCAACTCAAAGGTAGTGTATTGATTCACAAGGAAATGTGATCATTGATCTAACTCCAGGGATTATTAGACTAGTTTTTGATCCTCCTCCTCATGCTAACCCCAAGATTATGTCTAAAACTGATGTACTTAAACACTAGGCAACAAATGAGGAAGGAAACAAGAGGCTCATTAATAATGTGGATTAAGACAAAGAATGAATCCATAAAGAATATTCCACCTAAGCCTAAGAGATCTGATTTCTCTGAAGACATCGATGATATTATTACATTGTTGGCAAGAGTATTTGGGAAGGAGGATTCTCGTACCTTTGAGCATTGGATGTTCCCATTCATTCAACTAATTATAGATGGGAAGCAATATTTGGATTGGGGATAGATAATTTCATACAACATCCATGATCAACTATTGAAAGTAACAGAAACCAAGACATTCTACATGTCTTCATATGTGATCTATTGTGCTACAAGGATGGGATGGTTTTTAGGGTTAACTACTATGGTATCAATGGATGATGGCCTAGATCAAAATAAAAAATGGGAACATTATGATTAGTTAGATTTGAAGGCAACAAAGAGACACTTCAAAAGGGTCAAGGATTAATTTTTATATGTTATCATTAATTAGCTCACAGGGGATGTTGGTTTCAGGTTATCATGGGAGGAAATGGATTTTATTGAAGAGTGGGGATATTGGTTTATCCAATACCCCAAATATAACTATTTCAGGTTGTTTGGGTTTGATAAGCACCCCTTCAAATTACCAAGGTATTTTGGTTATAGATGGGTCTTTATGGAGTTCACTCGTCAAGCAGACGATATGAAAGCCAAGTTTTCAGCACAACACAAGGTTGAGTGCCACTCATTCCCAATGCAATTGGGGTTTTATTATTCTTCTTCTTCCATAGAAACTAAGAAAAAAATAGAGGAGTTTCAATACATGAATTTCAAACATCATACATCTAGGAAGGAGTTTGATCCTAAGAAGAAAATGAATGGTATATATTCTTCACAGTTTCCCCACGATCGCCCACTTCTCAAAGACTTTTAGGAAAACCTGCAAGATCAGTTTGAGGTGAGAAGAAGGGGGTATGAAAGATTGACTATTCCCCGAATGAAAGACTTTGGGGTGAAAGAAGATATATTAGATGATGTTTCTAAGGATGGGATCACTCTTGATCCCTGGTATGAAATAGATAAAGTGGCCACCAAGGATTTGGAGCCAATCAATTGGATGGAGGATGAAACTAATATTCATAAAGTTTCATAGATAGTTGTTGATAGAAGCCTGAAATGGCTTAATCTTCATGTTAAGTAGCCAAGAGTTAAGGTTTGAAGGAAGGATTCTAGCAGTGAACCCACTTCCTCCACCGAAATGAGGCAGTACAAGAGATTAAAGAAAACTATTGCAGCCATAGAACAACCCACTCCATCAAAGGAGGAAATAACAATGAAGTCACTGAATCTTTGGAAAAGGCTAAGGTTACTTATCAAGCTTCTACTGCAAAGGTTATTTTAGGTCTTGGTGCTACACCCATATTTGTTGTGTATCTTGGGGAAGAAACTACTAAATAAGGACCTTCTATTGTGCCTATGCAAACTACAGATATTTCTCCAACTGCACCATCAACTTCAGGAGCTACAGTTAGTCAAGAAGAAAGGCCCCTTGTGATTGATGTAATAGTGTCATCAGTGCCCTCAGACTCTAAGGAAACTTTTCTTTAGGAAGAAAAAGAAAAATGGGAAGATTATCTTGAGAGGGCTCAAGAGAAAGTTGGAGAAGAAGATTTTGTTTTCGAGGAAGGAAACCTTTGGGATGAAGCCCAAATGAGGGATGTTTCGATAGAAGATGAGCAGAGAGATATCTTAGAGAGTTCTTAGAGACAAGCTACCAAAGAGTTGGCCAATGAAGAAGAAGAGAAAAGAAAGAAAGATGAAGGGCTAGCTCAAGAGAGTGAATTTGTTGAAGCACAAAAAAAGGTTGAGGAATAGGCTCATGCTCGTGATTTGGAACAAAAAGAGAAAGTTGAGTAAGAAAAGGAAGTAGAGGAGGAACTCTATGCAATGGAGTTGGAGCAGCATAAATTGAGAGATGAAGAGGAGGCTACACAAAAAGAATAAGAGATGAAAAAGATAGAAGAAATTAGAGCTCATAATGAGAAGATGGAACAAGAGAGGTTGCAAAAATAATGAGAGGAGAAACAAAATGATTCTTTTGAGTAGATAGTAGAAATAATTTCTTCTACCCCTCCTTCATCAATTCCTCTCAGTACTCAATAGCTAACAACTCAGCCAGCTGCTCCCACTTGGCTTAAATTAAATTTGGAAAAGAGACAATAGGTCCAAGCCTACCCAGTAACATGGGATGAAATGGTAAAGGAAGTAGACAAAGTGAAGCCTAAGAAGAAGCCTCATGCTATTCACTCTACAAGGCTCATTGATGATAGAGACTTGGTGGGCAGATATTGCTACCCCAATGGCTAATAAAGATGACTAGGCACTACAATATATAGATTATCAAGTAAGCACTATCAATTAGGGTAAGCATATGAGAAATCAACAGATAAATCTTATTGATATCATGGCCACCACTACCAAGTCATGATTGATCAAGGACAAGAAGGCTAAGGGTGAGCTTAAAGCTCAGGTAGGGAAGATGAAAGGTTTTCTAAAAGAATTGATTACATCCACTCCCAGACAACCAACATCATCAGAGGTTCATCTTAATGAGTTGTCAAATGGTGGATGAATTGAATGAGATAAAGAGGATATCACAAATGATGGAGAAATGGATTGAACTCCTCAAGAAGGAAATATAGGAGATTTTCACTACTGGCTCAAAGAGTTATAAAGAGGTAGGTGATCTGATCAAGTCCTTGGGAGAATATGTTAAATTATTGGGATCTGAAGAGGATAAATATGTAGGGGATATGAAGAAGTTGAGAATATTGAAAAGGGTGCCTAAGGAAGATGTGATTGAGTATGCCATTTTGGAAGATCGAGATTTTAGTTATCTTGATAAATGTATGAATATATAGATATTTAAAATAGAAGTCCACATGGAACATAGAAGGATATTGCAATAGGCTCAACAATATATGTTTGATGAAAGAAAGGTTATAAAAGGGGATTATTTTTGAACGGATTGGTAAGGAGGCTTCACCAAGTGTTTATTTAATTTATTTATAGGAAAAGAAAGATCAATGGAATAATAGATTGGAAGAGATGATTAAGAAAGGAGATGATGGCAAAGGGATTCTTCTAGATAAGCTTATGGACATCAAGTTTTATGTATGAGACACTGCCCAGAATGTTCCCCAACTACAAGATATGTATACGACCACCACCAAAGAGTATAAAAGAGAAATGTGCAGGGTGGAATGGGTAGATGCATTTGTAGAGGAAACTATACAATAGATTTTTAATAATATGGATGATTATTTCAAATATAAGGCATCTAAGGAAACTAAAAGTAGCTAAGTGGCAAGATAATATTCTATTTTTTGAAAGGGGATAAAGTCAGACAGTGTCAATCATCTCTAGGCACCCTGTGGACAACAACACATTCAAATCATTTTTTGGACAAGTGGACAACTGTAGATCAATTCTGGTAGACCAAGAATTGGGCATAGTGATTAGCAGAGTAAAAACCAATAACTCCCAGCCAGATTTTGACTAGATTGGCATAAGTCATACTTCCTAGCTTCGAAAATTTAAGAAAAAAGGAAGACTTGGACTCAACTGGGGGTGCCCCTATAATTATGGATCTGGGCCCCAAATTCATGGATAATGATTTTTGATAGGAGAAATTAGTGTTAATTATTTCTATAAGAGAAATTTTTCTCCTCATTGTAAAGGTTGGCTAATTGAAGTCAAATTGGCTACCTAAAAACTAGATACAATTTTTTTTACAGCTTTATGCAAGATAGTTGAATAGTTTTTACAGTTTCTTTTAATGCAAGTAGTTTATTTTAATAAGTTTGTTAGTTTAACGGTAATGATGATGGACAATGGTTTTTCGTATGATAGTGGATTTTGTTGCACATAAATAATTCTTAATTGGTGAAAATCAATAGAAGATTCTAAATTTAAAACCATCTATTGTGTTATCTATGGATGATGTTTCTTGTTTTTTATGGACTTGTTAGTCTTGGTGATGAGCTTGTGATGTTTTATGATTGAAAATTGATTCTAAAAAAAAAAAGGTAATGAGGAATGGTTACACGTCTTAAATTTGCACTGTGAATGTATGAGATGGTATGATGATGTAGATCAGGGTTGGGGATTACAACCAACACAAAACTAGTAGAACCAATCAAAATTTTCAAGCTTGGAACCCTATCTTGATGGGTTTCTTTACCAAACAAACTCTAGGCCTTGCAGGACAAAAAAGTAGCTTTTTCAAACATAATTTCCACACCAGACCCCATACCCAAAATCTGACCACCATTCAAGATACTCTTTATGTTACTTAAAAACATATCAAAATGATAGATAGGGTTTCTTTGTAACATGACCCTCAAAACTAGACTGCTACGCTCCCAACTAGGCATAATTAGGCTAGTTCAACAAGGAAACTATTGGATTTACAAATTCCAAACCACAATTCTTCATGCTAGAGCTATCAAAATGTCACATAGGGTTTGTACATGCAATTTAATTCAACTAGAATGATATCCAAATAACTTATCTACAAGACTCTACTCCTATGCAACTTTTATACCAAAAATATGAAGTTTTCAGCCTAGGGCATCAAGCAATTTTCACCAATCCTCATTCCTTTCTCTTGCAAGCATCAAGAACACAAAGTATACCTAACTACATCCATTCCACTAAGTTTGAGGTCAATTCATTGGTGGAATGGAAAAGAATCCATTATTTACAGTCAATCCACACCCTAATGAGGGTTTCAAATAGTTTTTAGTAAATCTACCCTAACCCCCTCCAAACTTGATGAAATGAAATGAAACCAAATGAAAATGAATGAGGATTCAAAGAATCATCACTTCCAATAAAAAAAAAAATCACTTTCAAGTTGTACATGGCCATACAACCCTCCATAGCAACAATTTTAAGCTTCAAAACATAGAAAAACAAAGTTTTATTATTGTTCAGTCTCAAAAACAACCACCAACACCTTGTTTCAACCATTACATGGTGTATTTAAAATTTTAAACTAGAAACCAACCATTCCCAACTGTCCATTGAATCTCAACGGTTCAACTTCCACAAAAACAAAAAATGCAAATGTTGCTTGAGCAACTTTGTAACTTTTTGCAAAACTTGACATCCAAACCCAAAAATGACCCCACATGACTCAAATCAACTTAAAACATGAAACATGGTCTTAATAGACCTTATTACAAATAAAAACTAACTCAATTCACAAAAACCTAGCATTTAAATCCCTTGTACATCATGAAAACTAGGTGCCCCTACACCATACTCCCCAAGAAAAATAGACTCAATTCCCCTTGAGGACAGTGTGGTAATAGTAAAATCATGCTTGATCATATCATTTTATGACTTCCAAGTGACATTCTCATTTGGTAACCCCTTCCAATGGACCAAAAACTAGAAAAAGGCATTATCCTTTGTGTTTATGAATTCTTTGGCACCAAGGATATGCTTCAACTTCAAAGGTTTACTTATAGATGATCTTGGACTTGTTTTTAACTTGAAATTTTTGTAGAATATGCATCATTACTTGCTACCATAACTCCTCCATCCTTGTGATGAGCTTCAATCTTATTCACTTTAGGTGTATGCTCGGTCATGTCCAAAAACCTTTGCAATTTATCCTTGAACTCATCACCTTTGTTTCCCATGTCTTCCATCTACTATTGTATCCCTATAGTTGTTGCTTGATCAGATATATTAATCTCTGATACAAAAGAATTAGAATGACCAACATACCCTTTTGAAATAAATAAATGGAACACCTATTCTATCCTCATAGAAACATTCTCCTTAAGCCAATCTTGAATCTCCAAAATCATTTCATCCTTTTCCTTCAACGTAGGAGATCTTTACACTAACTCAATATCATTTCCCTCCAAAATCAAGTCATTCTTCATGTCTACTATCATAATTTCTTCAAGTTTAGGAGTGGCTGCAAGGTCCATGTTCTCCTCTTCTTTTAATTTTATGAACTCCTTCCTACCTACCATCATCACATTAGCTCCCTTAGTTTATCCTTTGTCCTCCTCTTTCAATGGTGTCAAAGTATAGGAAACCCCATTTTTTTCTCTCATAAGTATTCCTCCTTCCATCATACATAGCATGCCTATCAAATTGCTAAGGACTCCCTAGCAGAAAATGACACACATCCATAGGTAGTATGTCACATAAAATTATGTCTTTATACCCTCCTATATTGAACTCCACCTAACTTTGTTCATTTACCAAAACATATTGATCCTCATTCAACCAAGAGACTTTGTAAGGGGTAGTATGTGGTATCCTAGGAAACTTAATTTTCTCAATCATCTCAACTAAACCCATATTATCTATACTTCCTGAATCAATTACAACTTTACAAACCTTACCCAAGAACTTACAATTTGTTTTGAAAAGTGTCTTCCTATTAGGAAAAAATTCAATAGCGGAACAAATTTTCCTAATGCCAAGTAGCAAAGGAGAAGAGAGATATTCCTTTTAATTTTTACAATTACATTTCATTAAGACACACGTGAAAGAAAAAATAAAATTGAGAAATAAACACATAACACAATTGACACCAGATTTGCGTGGGAAAACCCTTACGGGAGAAAAACCCACCACACCAAAGAAAGATCACTTGTATTACAGTAACCAAATTACATACAAGTTACAGTCTCTTCCTTTCAGATGACAAGTCTATATCAAAAATATTTCCCTAATCAACCTTGTATCGAATTACACTGTTACAATGCATTCATTCAGCATACAATGGAATACACTCACTGATCATTCGACTAACCAAACCCACTAGACCAGACCCTCGACCAAACTATTCATCACTTGCTCAAGTTGTCTATTCATTTCCCACAAGAAAACGGTCATAACAGTTCAACTACCCAATTGGTTCACACTCTGTATCACTTATTGGTCCAAGACAGAACACGTAGGACAAATGCTTGGTCAACCAATTTCAACTCTATTTCGGATTGGTGATACAACATAATGTGTCAAATCGATGTCATATTGTCCACAGGCTATCACACATGGTACCAACTCCTATCGCTTAGAATTTGGTGAAGTCTCCCTAATCTCAATACCATCGGTAAGACAATCTCTATCACCAACACACTGGGAAGTCACACTGAACATTCATGTATCCCCAATGACCCAACAAATGCTAAGACCATGCATATCAGCAAGAGTCACACCGATTGTTCACCAAGAGCAATCCCACTAGTGAGAGAAACACCATCGATAGGAGATTAGGAGGTCATGTTGATAGCACAAGTCTCCCCAATGCGTTCATCACCAGGACTTTCCCTGATGAACTTCATCACCTAAACATCTACCATTGGAGTGAGTTGGAGATGTCACCCCGACTATTCGGGTCATGTCAATATCACCAAGACAACCACCAAGTCACGCTGACATCATCAAGAATTATGTTGTCAGAGTGAGTTTGGAAACTCACTCCAATAGATCATGTCACCTTGATGGTTCTCATCACCAAGATAGATCCAATGTCACATCGATCTGATCAACTACTCATCAGCAAGACATTCCAAAGATCTCACCGATATTTCTCTTTTCAGAGTTCAATGTTAGTAAGCATTGAGGCACTTTTTCCAAAAATCTCCCACTTGACGAAGATCTTACTGACACCTCCAGAGCACAACAAAACTACTGATTTTTATGGGCACCAAGGCCCATAGAACTGCTACACCACCTGTACTTCTCCATGCTCACTGGTTTCGTCAATGCATCTACAACATTTTCTAGAGTATCCACCTTTTCTAAAGAGACTTTCCATCCTCCACCATATCTCACACAAAGTGATACTACACATCAATATGTTTTGTCCTGGCATGGAAAGTAGGATTCTTTTCCAAACAAATAGCACTCTGACTATCACAATAAATTGTAATTTCCCTACATCAAACCTAGTGTTTGAACACAAACATTTTAACCAAATTGGTTCTTTAGAGGCATGAGTTGCTGCCATGTGCTCAGCCTCTATAGTGGAGAAAGTGACTATAGCTTGTCGCTTGCTCATCCAACTAATTGCACCACCATTCAACATGAAATTATATCCATTGGTGGACCATCTACTATCAATGTCTCTTACCTAATCAAAATCCACATATCCATGAATACTGAGAGTCCTTTGTGATCCAACCAAATTTCCATAGTAACATAGAGCATAGTCTGAAGTTCCCCTCGAATATCTAAACACTCTTTTTACAATATCCCAATGTGTCCTTCCTGGATTCGCCATAAATCGACTAAGAACTCCCACTGCTTGGGAAATGTCAGGCCTTTTATAGACCATTGCATACATTAAACTGCCAATTGCACTAGCATAAGGCAATTTGGCCATGTCCTCCATCTCAGTAGGAGATTTCAAAAAATCTTCAACATATAGCTTCATTCCCTACAAAAATGGAACAAGTAGCTTCTTGAAATCATTCATAACAAATCTCTCCAGAATAGTATTAATATACTTACTTTGTCTAAGCCAAATATTTTTTCCCTTTCTATTCTAGGTTATTTCCATCCCCAGAATATACCTAGCTGCACCAAGATCTTTCATTTTGAACTTTACAGACAACTAAGATTTTAAATCAAAAAACATTAATTTACTATTTCCTATGAATATATCATCAACAAAAAGATAAATAATAAGAATCTGATCATTTTCAGTCTTGTAGTACACACGATGATCTAATTTTGATCTTAAAAATCCCAAAGACAAAACAAATGTGTCAAATTTCTGGTACCACATTCTAGGTGATTGCTTCAAACCATACAAAGATTTTTTCAACTTGCAAACCATATTTTCTTTACCTTTTCTCACAAAGTGCTCAGGTTGGGACATATAGATTTCTTCTTCAAGATCAAAATGAAGAAACGTTGTCTTCACATCCATCTGCTCAATCTCCAAATAATATGTTGCAACAAGTGATAAGAGAAATTTGATAGATGTCAGCTTTTCTACAATAGAAAAAAAATTCCCATAATCAATTCCCTCTACCTAGGAATAACCCTTCGCAACCAATCTCTCTTTATACTTTTCAACATAGCCATTCAAACCAATTTTATTTTTAAACACCCACTTGTAGCCAATAGGATTTCTACCTTTAGGAAATGGGACCAGATCCCAAGTATCATTTTTCCTCAATGATGCCATTTCTTCATTCATGGCTTCCAACTAGGAATTTGAATCAGACATTTCAGTTTCCTCTTTTATAGTCCTAGGCTCATCCGTGTTAGTAATCAAAGCATTGGCACAACTAGAATCTAACATAGAGAATCCATACCTATCTAGGTGTTTCTTCTCATTTGTAGACCTCCTCATAGGCCAAGGTTAAGGTTGTTGTTCTTCTTCTTGTTCATAACTCTCAGCGTTGTTCAAAATTTCCTTAGTTTCAGGTACACTTTCAATGTGTTGTTCCTCTTTTCTTGGAGTTAGAGGTATCTCAACAACATCATTCTTCTTTTCCTCTTCTTTCATCCCTAATTGTAGATCCACTGAAGAAGGTTTCAATTCCTGAAAGATTACACTTCTGCTATACAATACCTTCTTAGTAACATGATTACAAAGCTTGTATCCTTTCACACCAAGACCATACCCAATGAAGAAAAAAATCAGCTTTATTATCCAATTTAGATCTTTTCACATTCGGCACATAAACATATGCTTCATAGCTAAAGACATGAATATGTCTGAGAGAGGGCTTCTTACCAAACCAAGCTTCCATAGGCGTTATATCAACAAGTGCTGAAGAAGGTGATTGATTCAATAAGTAACATGTTGTAGCCACAGGCTTAGCCCAAAACATCTGCTCCAGACCAACATTTCTCAACATACTTCTTACCTTCTCCATCAACATCCTATTGAACCTTTTAGCAACTCCATTTTTCTATGGAGTGTAAGGTCTTGTTTTATGCCTCTTAATCCCATGGTATTTGCAATACATTTCAAACTCATCAAAACAAAACTCACCACCATTGTTAGTCCTTAAACACTTTATTTTTCTTCCAGTCTAATTTTCCACAAGGTTTTTAAATTCCTTAAAACGACTGAACACTTCTAATTTACTTTTTTTTAAATAGACAAATGCCCTTCTTGAATAATCATCAATAAAAGAAACATAGTATTTAGACTTAGATAATGAAGGAACATCTACTAGACCACACCCATCAGAATGAATACAATCCAGAACACCAAAATATTTATGAGGACTACAGTAGAATTAAACACAGTGTTGTTTACCATATATACAATGTTCATAGAATTCAAAATCAATATAACAATCATCAAGCCCATCAACCAAGTTTTTATTCTTCAAGGATTTCAAACCTTTTTCACCAATGTGACCGAGCCTTTGATGCCAGAGCATAGTCTTTTCTTTTGGAATTTTCACTTCCAAGGAATTTTCTCTAATAGGAACATTTTCATTCTTCTCTTTATGAACAACCTTTTGTGACTTTGCAGAGACACTATTGCATTGAACATCCAATGCATCCAATGTGAATAGAGTACTAATTTAGGCACCCCTAACCATCACCATCAAGCCTCTAGTCATTTTACAACCATTGCTAGAGAATGAGACTTGCACTCCAACATCATTTAGCTTTCTTACAGAAAGTAAATTTTGAGGAGCTAGACATGGTATATGCATTATGCCATCAATTCCCTTAATTCTACCATCAAGAAATTGAATTCTAACTCTTCCACGACCAACTATCTCCAGAGATGGATCGCTTGCCAAATATACCTTTCCACCATCACATTCTTCATACTTAGTAAAATAGTCTCTATGAGATGTCATGTGAAATGATGCTCCAAAATCAATCAACCAGTCATCATTTGATGCCTGAGTTGCCAAGGCTGCAATAAAGGCATTTGCATTGCTCTGAGAAGAATCATTGTCAAAAGAATTATTCTTCCACTTCTTTTTCTCCTCTTTGCAATCCTTTCAAACATGACCAAGCTTCCCATAGTTCCAAAAGTTCACCTTGGACTTCTTACCATGAGATTTCGATCTCCCTTTTGATTTTGATTTGGACTTCTTGTCCATTTTCTTTCCTTTTTCCTTTGATCTACCTCAAACAATAAGAGCCTCCTCCACCATCTCAAAATATTTCCTTCTCATCTCTTCTGATAACAAAAAGGTGACCACATCCTCCATTTTGAAATTGGTTGCTGTGCTCCCAATCACCATCACCATAGTGATCTTCTTCTTCAATCTTCACACCTACAGATGTTAACTAAGCAATCAACATGTTAAAGGTATTTAAGTGATAAGCAACAGACGTTCCTCCCTCCATCTTCGAAGAGTACAAATTCTTCCTCAAGAACAAATTACCAAGGACTTTCCCTAATAAATACCTCCCAGTATTTTCCACAATGTAGAGGTAGTCTTGTCTTCATGAACATTCAGGAGAATAGAGTTTGCCAAACATAGTATTATCAACCCTTTTTCTTTTCGATCTATGAGATCCCAATCTTCTTGCTTCATGGCTACAGGTTTCGTTCTAGACACAACAATCCAAAGATCATGATCCACCAACAGGTCTTCCATTTTAAGTTTACACAAATCAAAATTGCTACCATTGAATTTCTCAATTTCAATCCTTCCAGACGTACTTTTCATTGCCATCTTAATCTATAATTAGACAAATTCAAGACTTCTACAAAACTCCCACTGAACAGAAATTGACACAAAAAACCAATCTACCCATAAGGATAACACAACCAGCTCACTTTGATACCACTTGTTAGGAAAAAATTCAATAGCAGAACAAATTTTCCTAATCCCAAGTCTTAGACGAGAAGATAGATATGCCTTTTAATGTTTACAATTACATTTCATTAAGACAAACATGAAAGAAAAAACAAAAGTAAGAAATAAACACATAACACAATTGACACCAGATTTACGTGGCAAAACCCTTACGAGAGAAAAAACCACCACACCAAAGAAATATCCCTTGTATTACAGTAACCAAATTACATACAAGTTGTAGTCTCTTCTTTTCAGATGACAATTCTATATTAGCAACATTTCCCTAATCAGTCTTGTATCAAATTACATTGTTACAATGCATTCATTCAACATACAATGGAATTCACTCACTGATCATTCGACTAACCAACCCCACCAGACCAGACCCTCGACCAAACTATTCATCACTTGCTCAAGTTGTCTGTTTGTTTCCCACAAGAAAATAGTCATAATAGTTCAACTTCCCAATTGGTTCGTATTTTGTATCGCTCATTGGTCAAAGATAGAACACGTAGGAAAAATGCTTGGTCAATTGATTTTAACTCTATCACTCATCAGTGAGAATACATAATGTGTCAAACCAATGTCATACTATCCATAGGCTATCACACATGGCACCGACTCTTATCGCTCAAACTTTGGTGAAGTCTCCCCGATCTCAAGACCATCGGCAAGACAATCGCTATTGCCAACACACTGCGAAGTCACACCGAACATTCATGTCTCCCCGATGACCCAACGAACACTAAGACCACACATATTGGCAAGAGTCACGCTGACCGTTCACTAGGAGAAAACCCATCAGCGAGAGAAACACCATCAGTAAGAGATCAGGAGGTCACACCGACAACACAAGTCTCCCCAACACGTTCATTGCTAGGACTCTCCCTAATGAACTTCATCGCCCAGACATCTACCATCGAAGTGAATTGGAGATGTCACCTCGACTATTTTGGTCACACTAATATCATCGAGACAACCACCAAGTCATGTCGATGTCACCAAGACTTTTGTTGTCAAAGTGAGTTTGGAAACTCACTTCGATAGATCATGTCATCCCAATGGTTCTCATCGCCAAGACAGATGCAAGGTCACAATGATTTGATCAGTTTCTCATCGCCAAGACATTCCAAAGGTCTCACCGATATTTCTCTTTTAGGAGTTCAATGTTAATAAGCATTGAGTCACTTTTTCCAACACTTCCTTTGTGGTGGGTCCTTCTCTACCGATGCCTTGATGAGGGTTCTTCTTACCATGAGTGATTCACTAACTTCTGGAGTAACATGTTGTGATGGAGAGTTTACACTCATTTTCTTCTTCTTACATCAATTAAGTTCTCATTTCTCCTCCATGTGAAGTAGAGGCATGACCTTCATTACATTGCCATGTGTGATTTCCAAACTTGTTTCATTGATATCATCTTCTTGTCAATCCACTAGATCCTCTTCCTTTACCTCCAAATCTACCTCTAAAACCTGATCTACCTCCTCTAAATCCACCTCTCTGATCAACAAGTTGGTCTCAGACTTTTCTTGTATCTTCTTGGCTCTCATATGACTACCTTGGATTTGAAAATGATCCTCTTCCTCTGTAATTTTTTCCTCTACCCCTATTTGACTTGTCTTTCCTTCTCTTTATTGTTTCTTCAACACTAATTTCCATTTGATAGTATTCGTCAACCATTCTTGTATTTTCCAAACTTAACTCATCTTGACTGTTAAACCTTAACCCACTGAGATATCTAGCCACCATCACATTATCCTCCATGTGACTTGCTCTTATACTCAGCTTATAAAACTCATGAATATAGGCTTTGACATCCATTTCTCTTTGTTTCAAACCTTGAAGTTTCTTGTACAATTGAATTGCATAATCAACCAACAAGAACCTACCCTTAAGCTTGGCCACCATTCTATCCCAAGAGACAATTTTTGACTTTCCTTTCTTCCTCCTTTTATTTTTCTCATAATCTCACCAAAGTAAGGCATGCCCCTTCAACTTTGACTTAGCCAACTTTACCCTTTTCTCCTTAGGTACATCTTCACATTCAAAGTAATTTTCAAGTATTACAATCCAATATAAAATATCTTCCTCATTCAAATTACCTCCATACATAGGTAAATCAATATTTATCTTTTTCTTATCTACCTTGACTGCTCTTAGTAGCTTGGCCATCCTCTGCTCACTAGGATCCAACTCTTCCTCTTCTTCTTCTTGGGGGTTCTCCTCTTCCCCTTATTCTTCAGGGTCACTCACATCACCCATGACCATACCTCTCCTTTGACCTATTTCAACAGCCTCAAGCCTTGATACCATCCTATCTTAGAGTTCATTCAATCTCCTAATCTCTTTTGCAGTATTCTCTTCCATTTCATTCATCTTTATAGCCATAGTGTTACCTTTTGGAGGCATCTTGCTCTTATTTCAACACAACTTCTCTTCTTCAGATCAGACCTATGCTCTCATACCAATTTGATGTAGAGAAGGGGTGGGGATCACAACCAACACAAAACTAATACAACCAATAAAAATTTCAAAACTTAGAACCCTATCTTGATGGGTTTCCTTACCAAATAGACTCTAGGCCTTGTAGGACAGAAAACTAGCTTTTTGCAACATAATTTCCACACCTTACCCCATACCCAGAATATTACCACCATTCAAGATACCCTTTATGTCACTTAAAAATATATCAAAATTTTATATAGGGTCTCTTTGGAACATGACCCTCAAAACTAGACTGCTACGCTCCCAACTAGGCCTAATTGGGTTAGTTCAACAAGGCAACTATTGGTTTTACAATATCCAAACCTCAATTATTCATTCTAGAGCTATCAAAATGTTATATGGGGTATACACATTCAATTTACTTCAACTAGAATTATCTCCAAACAACTTATCTAAAAGACCCTACTCCTATGCAACTATTATACCAAAAACATGAAGTTTTCAGCCTAGGGCATCAAGCAATTTTCACTAATCCTCATCTCCTACTCTTGAAAATATCAAGAACACAAAATTTATCCTAAATACATCCATTCCACCTATTTTGAGGTCAATTCATCAATGGAATGGAGAGTAATCCATTATTTATAGTCAATCCACACCCTTATGAGGGTTTCAAACGGTTTTTAGTAAATCTACCCTAACCCCCTCCAAACCTAATGGAATCAAATGAAACCAAATGAAAAATTAATGAGGATTCAAAGAACCATCACTTCCATAAAAAAAAAAATCACTTTCAGGCCACACAAGGCCGTACAACCCTCTATAGCAACAAATTTAAGCTTTAAAACATTAAAAAAAAGAGAGTTTTATTATTGTTCAATCTCAAAAACAACCACCAACACTTTGTTTTGACCATTACATGATTTATTTAAAAAATTTCAACCAGAAACCAACCATTCCCAACTTTCCTTTGAATCTCAATGGTTCAACTTCCACAAAAACCAAAAATACAAATGTTGCTTGCACAACTTTACAACTTTTTGCAAAACTTGACATCCAAACCCAAAATCGATCCCACATGACTCAAATCAACTTAAAAAATGAAACATGGTTTAAGTAGACCTTATTACAAACAAAAACTGACTCAATTCATAAAAACCTAACATTTAACCCCCTTGTGCATCAAGAAAACTAGGTGCCCCTGCACAATATGAATTGTTTCATGAATTGTGTTGTTTTGTAGATTTTAGTTAATTGGAAAAATTCTCATTATAGGAATTACATGTTTGAACTTAAAGGAATTTATGTTCACATTTTTCTATTCTCAGTCTCTGATCGATCCTTTTCTATTTATTTGAATTCCCCCATGTTAAAATTACTTTGTACTACCTAGTTTGTACCCATTTACCAACAAAGGCCCCTTGAACATTATAGTTGCATGGACCATTGAATGATGACAACATAGTTGAGAACCAACTATAGAGACCTTGGAAGTAGGTGGTTTTAGATCATTTTTCCTTTTCAGGAGAAATAGAGTAGAAATACTTTGTTTAACATTGTTGTGTTACTTTTGACAATCAACATGATAGATCTTGAATGAGATTCTAGCTTGAATCATGAAACCCTACATCACAATTGTTAGCTCCAAAAAAAAAATGATGTTTGATGCTTGAATTATTCTCTCAAATTCTTGATATTGTGCCCTTGAAGACTCTTGAATTCTCTTGTAAACACTTGAATAGTCTTGTGAACTCAAAACTGCTATAAGGATGAATACTTGAATGCTTAGGGATAAAATGAGTGAAAATAACTTGTATTTATACTTAATTATGCAAGAATTCCTAAAATTACAACACCATAAGCCGACATCAAATCTAGGAGGATAAAATCCAACCAAAAATTTGAATTAATTTTGATTTTGGGCCACATGGGACTCATTCGCCCCCTTGGGCGAATGAGTCCCATTAGGTATAATTTATGGGACCATTTTAATAAAATTCTTAGAAAGGTGTAAAACTAGGTTCGGAACGCAAAAACCTAGGTGGGACTCATTCGTCCAAGGCAGCGAATGAGTCCTAGATCACTAAATCTATGCCACATAAGCTGAAAACACCTGAATTATGATTGGGTGTTGATTTATGCCAAGATTATCCTTGAAAAGATGTATTAAATGTGGCTTGTGGATGCAAAATAAGGCCAATTAAATCATAAAGAAGCCCAATTATTAATGACAACCTTAGAAAAGTGTGAAAGTGTGTTACAAAACTTTACAATACTCCAAATAAGGCACCAAAATGCTCATTTAGTTCACAAGGGCCCAAGTCCTAATGTGAATATGTTAGACACATTGCAACACTAAATCAAGGCCATGTTAGGGGGAACCTTTTCTGTCATTACACTAAGAAAATGCAATGCAATGGAAATAATAGAGAACATTAATAAGACTTGACCCAAATTTACATTGTCTCACTACCAGCATGTGGAAAGATCTCTAATGTAAATATTATCGAGTACATTTGAGCAATGACCTAGTTCTTTTCAATGTAAAATCAGATGAACCCATTTGAATAAATTTTAAGAAAAATTACTTGGTGGTGGCAAGTTCAAAGTAGAGAACTGATTTGCAAACCTCACCCTATGGATTGAGAAAAAAGAACCCAATGATGAAGAATCTAATAAATTGCATTACGGATTATAAGAATTAACTAAGTTTTGATGCATTACTTTGACAAACATACCACACCAAAAGTGGATGAATCAAAATGCACATTATTGAGATGCCTCAACTCCTCAGCTTTCTTGATAACATTATTGTCTTTTGCAAGTCCCATATATCTTTGCAGCCCATCCATGTCCATTTTTCTATGGTGTGTATGTTTGGGAAATGAATGTTTTTCTTTTTGCAGATTTTTGGCCTCTACAAATTTATTGATTCCTTTTTATTTCTATGAAGTAAAAATTTAGGATAGATGGTGAGTAAGGAAGGAAAGAAACCACCTCTAGCCAAAGTAATCCCACAACCCTGCTTGGACCTTTGTAGATCACCATGGGGTGGTGGTGCTAGAACCACTAGCCCACACCTCTCCTTAGGAGCCTTTGTAGTAATGCAGTATAGGAGAAAACTTGCAAGCTCAATGAAGATATCACTCTGTTGTTTCGTTACTTTTCTCGAAACCACAAAAAAAAAAAAATCTACCAGAAGAAATTTTGAAAAATCTAGCATCTACGATTTTTTCATTTAAGTAAAAAGGAGAAACAATTTTTTTTTCCAAGGCTCAAACCCTTTACCTCAAAACCCTCGAATTTTGCAAAAACGCTAAGCCATATCCAAAATAAGCAAGGGATTCTCCGGTGAAAAGGGAGTTCTAAATAACGTAGATAGAATCAAAGCCTTTGCATTATGTTAAAAGTCATTTCCCTCACAATTTGTAGCTCCCCACCTGATTCAGAAATCCCCGTCTCAACTCTGTAATGTTGATATGCTTAAGTGTTTATTTTACTTCTTTGTTGCTTTCCTTTGCCCAAAACCAAAGAGCATGAATAATAATATTCTCAAAAAATTGAACAAAAATGTGTGCCTTCTCTCTCCCTTGCTTTTATTTTTATTTGTGTGACTAATTATTTAGTTGTGTTTTTTACCCGATAATCAAATTAGTCATTTATTTAGTAATTTATAACTGTGTTGCAAGAAAATCAAGGAATTAAGTCATTTTTAGTTTTTCGTGACTGAAAGGTGGAAATTTTTGGCTTTCTAGGGTTTAGGACCTAGATTGACAATCTTCCCTCTCTCTCATTTGAGAACAAACCCTAGAGATCTCACTACAAAGGAGAAAGAGATCTTGCAATAGGGTTGTCCTAGGGGTTGAATGTAAACTAATGAGGGGTTCACCACCAGGTTAAGACTTGGAAAGAAAAATGATATGAAAGATGAAATGTTTTACCCTAATTCAATGCAAAGTTTAACTAGATGACCTAGAAATGAAAATAAAATAAAATAACAAACTATAGGATGAGTTGTGTACACCGAGGAATCTGAAGCAGACTTTGATGAGCTCATAAATGTTGAAAAATATAAACTTTTGACCAACTAGGACTCATTTCCCAATCTGGGTGAATCAGTCCCAGATCTGGGTTTTTACACAAGAATAGGTTTCTGAAAAAGGGTATCTGAATCTGCAAAAATCCTAAAAAATCACCTATAGTGGAACTCATTCACCACTTCTAGTGAATCGGTCCCATTCCACTTTTTTACGAATTTAGAGTTTATATATTCACTTCAACACCTGCTCTTTTCTCCCAAATTGATTTTCAGATCTGAATCTATGAAGAGACCTGCAAAATAAAATATAGAATTGATTTTCTTATGAGGGGTTTGCCTCAGTCAAACCCCTAGTTTGGTAATTAAACCTTGATATAAATAATCAAATGTGCATGTAAATATGAATTTAAACCATAACCTTAAGTGTGTCTAAGATTAGGAAATCTTAAATGCAATGCAACCCTATTCTAATGTGCAAGAATGAGATGGATGAATAGAATGTGACAATGGATGACTCATATTGAGAGATATATAATCACCCAAATGAGCCCTAATGATGCTTGTACCTTCCTTAGGATAAATGTAGAGTGATAATGGAGGATGGAACCACTTAGGAAACAATTCATTAGGCTTGGCTTGATGGCTAGTTGCATCTCCCCAACCTAGAATCCATCATGATTCACCATAGACAACCATCATCAACCCTTGACAATGCTAGATCTT
Organism: Sequoiadendron giganteum; assembly: GCA_007115665.2. NCBI lineage: Eukaryota > Viridiplantae > Streptophyta > Pinopsida > Cupressales > Cupressaceae > Sequoiadendron > Sequoiadendron giganteum. The sequence goes on along the minus strand of CM021109.1, from coordinate 259,778,454 downwards.
GAATGAAAGTGAGCTTGAAGACCTGCAAAAACACTTTAATGTTGATCCAAGACTTCAACTTTGCTTTCTTTTGGAACTTCAATGCTCTTGTGAAAGAATGTTTGAAGACTTTGAATTCTTGGATCTTGAAATTTCTCTTAAAAATGTTTTCTTAGATGAAAAAAATGACTTAGGATCTTTCTTATATAGGAATTAACACCTAATTTACCATCATTCAGATCTCAAAAACTAACATCAACCAAAAATTTGAATTAAAAATGTGATTTTCCCGTTCAAAGTCTAAAAAATCCCCAAATGGGACTCATTCGCCCATGGTGGTGAATGGGTCCCACCTAGGGGTACTCATTCGCCCAAGGTGGTGACTAAGTCGCATCCTAGATTTTCAGGGTGGGTTTTTGGAATTCTCAATGTTTTAGATGGTTTTGTCAGGTTTTTAGCTGAAATAAGCCTTGAGATCCGAAACAATGGGACTTAGGGGCCTATTAATGATGATTTTAAAGGGTATTTAATGCACGGGTGCCAAAATAGGTTAAAATTAAGTGTGAAATTACATCGCCTTCAAGAGCGTACAATTTTCTACACTACATTTATCCCCTACTTTAGTGCCCATATGACTCTATGTGCATATGCAAGATAGAGGAATCCAATAATAATCTTTGTTTCATAAAATGATACACATATAAGCTCAATCATAATACAGGAGAATGAAGCCCCCACTATAGCTATCTACAAAACCACAATGTTAGGAATCAAATCCTACAACATGAACTCATTAGTTGTCAAAAAATCCTTGTATCTAACTTCTTTCTAGAAATCACATTCGAGGGTAGATGGATGCCCCCCTTGATTCCACTTGCTTTACAAAGGTGGAATCAAGGTAGTAGTATAACCACATCCAATAAATTAATTCATATCATATGGTATTTCCAAGTACCATAGTGCATGATGATAGACATTTGATGATAAAAGGAGTAGAATCATGATTCCAATGCAACAAAAAGCGTCGAAAATGTATCTCTCTAGCTCCCGTTATATTAATTTGAATGAAAGTCACTTTTTAACCCTAATATAGTAAAAACCCTAATTTTAACTTATATAAGAGTAAAAAGTGAAGTAAATTCTAACTATTTTGTCATTTACCTTCTTGTAGCTTGAGTTTGGTGAAGATTAATTGAATATTTCGAGCCGACAAGATTACGTGCCTGCTACACTGGACGTCCTACAAGATCAAGTAGCTCGCAGAGAGCATTATTATTAGGTGAGTTGTTTTTTCTACCTTAGCTTTGTCCTTACACATTTATTTTATGTTTTGTATGCATTTCTAAGTTAATTTAGGGCATTGGAATAAAATTTCACAAAGTGTCCCTTTTTTCGCAAAGTGTCCCTTTTTTCATAAAGTGTCCCCCTTTTTTGCAAAGTGTCCCTTTTTGTTGCAAAGTTTCCCCTTTCATCGTGAAGTGTCTCTTTTTGTCACAAAGTGTCTCATTTCTTCACAAAGTGTCCCAAAAGGGGTCTACAATGTTTAGGACCCTTAGAAGAGTACACTACAACAACTTTCATACACTTTTTTGGTTGTTAATGTATAGATTTAAGATTGTCGAATGCTTATAGGACATATTTTTTCTTTTTTGGGTGGGAGATAGATTAGTTGCCTCCAAGACCAAGCCCAGACACTCTCAATAGTGGATATAGATATATTAAAAACCACAAGATTGTATTGGGCATACCTCATGCACCCCATGAGGTACCATGATGCTATGTTGATGGAACTGGCAGAGCGGTGGAATACAGACACGTGCACATTTAATCTTCCCATTGGAAAGATGACCATCACGTTAGAGGACATCCATCATATACTTTGAGTTTCAATTCAGGGTGCGAGGGTATGTTTTCTAGCGGATCTATCATTTTGGGAGATGAAATATGATATACAGTATTACCTTTGAGGTCTATTTCATGATGGTATGGTGAGGCCATAGATTGATCTAGCTATGCTACTATATTCACGGCCACAATTGTTGCATGGATTATGATGTACATTATAGCACTAGTTCTCATTGCTGATGGTCGGGGAGCATATTTAGAGGGAGGACTAGTACATATTATTTGGGGGACGACAAAGCACATGACTGTGTATGCCTAGGGGTGCAGTATCATTGCACATCTATATTATGATCTTGGGTGATTTTCATTTTGTGAGATCGATAGTATTGTACATTGTATGTTGTTGCAAGTGTGGTTCCTAGAGCATATCACATGCACTAGACCAATAATATTTCCATGAGCATTATCCCTAGGGTATCCTTGGGCATTCAGCTATCTAGTACAATGGCTATGGAAGTATGGTGACTTGCATTTTTGGAAAGTTTGATTCAACTGACTAGATGAGGAGGAGATCATATAGAGACCTTGCCAACTTATTCTACACTAGTCTGATGAGACTCATCAAATGAGGATATTATAGATGGATAGATTCTTGATAGGCATACATGATTAGATAGTACGAACTTTCTACTATGATCATGTCATGCGATAGTTTGGATAGGTCCCTTTTTCAAGAGATTGGTATGGAGTGCCTAGAGGCCTGGTGATAATAGATGGTTCACTATCGATGATGTTTCCTATAGTGACTTTGAGTATGAGGATCAAGATATTGATCTAGTCTCTAACACTGATGACATTGGTACCATAGATGCCCTATGAGGATTGGTGGTTAGTAGCATGGTTGGCTCTTGTATCACCGATGGATGAGCTGATATGTGGTGCAGGGCCACTCATAGATCAGGGTGATGAGGAGAAGGAAAGGGTTGAGGAGATACGCTTTAGGGCCAAAGACATATTCACAAATGTGATAGATGAGGAGTATGACAAGAATGTAGATCATGACTATGATGGCTAGGAGGAGGAGGATGAGGATGAGGATGAGGATGAGGTAGTGCATGAGGATCCAGTGGGCCACAAGTGGGGAGAGACATCTCACATTCATGTTACTAGATCACAATCAACAGCTGCAGTAGGCACCAACACCTATAGTCATGGAGAGGCTAGCACATCCTTCATGCCTCCTACACATGACAAGGTTGTCTTTACACTTTTTATTTATTGTCATGCTTTATGCTTTAATTTTGTGTCCATATATATATCATGATGTATATTGATTATATTTATGATTTCTATCTTGCAAGAGATATGAGAAACCTTCATGATCTCTATCATTAGGTGGTTTTCAATATAGTACCCTCATCAGTCCACAAGGATGCTACTAATGGATACTATGTTCCCAACCCATCATGAAGTGGGCCAAAGATGTTTGATTCATACATCAAATTGCAAGCATCATATGACAGTATCAAAAGGTGCATCTACTGACCTGAGGCTTCCTAGGATGCTCAGTCATCTCGAACCCTAGTAGAGGTTGAGAGACTTTAGTCAGAGGTAGCCATACTTCAGGCGGAGAGAGATGAGCTAGTGGGGGAGCATCAAGAGGCTCTTGGATAGGTACAATATTTTCAGTTTTCTCTTAATACACTCGTCGGCTTGCGATCATGATCGCATACCTTTGTCTCCCGATGGACCACCTCTAGACAAATGCGAGCACCAGATCCTAAGGGATCTAGCACTCACATACCTTATTAGCATTGTATATATTGATGACATGTACAAAAAAAATTTATATATATATATATGATCATTTGATATTTTGCTGCTTGTGTTTATGTGTTAAATGTTAAACGATAATGTGATTGATTAAATAATCTTTATAACACTATTTAATGAATGTCTGCATGATTTAACATGTTTTATGTGATCTAGTTAAAACTTATTCTGGTTTATATCTTATATGCAACATTATGATTAAGTATGTTATGTTAAATTAAATGCACCTATGGTCTAATTAAAGAACGTTAAATGCATATAAGGATCTAATCTAACACAAAATACAAGATAAACTTGAATAGCATGAAACCTAAAGTAATCATTTAACATAGGATGTTATCCACTAACTCAAACTCCACTTCTTTATAATTCACACTATTCAATAAGATTAGACATAATACCGATGCAAATGTGTGGAATTAATAGGTTCTTTGAGAGGTGTGTCAGCCATTTCTGTTAATGTGTATGCACCAGACCCATAACTTTCATTAACTATATAAGGTCCTAGCCAATTAGAATTAAATTTTCCTTTTTCATTTGGGATGACATTAAAATTATGTTGATTTTCAAATAACACTAAATCACCTTTGTTGAATACACGAGGGATGACATAATCGCTATAGCTACGTTGCAATTTTCTAGCATAAGATTGGAGATGTTCAAGAGCGTTAATGTGTTGCTCATCAAGCATCTCAAGCTGATGCAATCATTGTTCTTTATAAGTGTTGTCATGAATAAATCCTTGAAGAGAAATCCTTAACATGGGGATTTCTAACTCCAAAGGCATAATTTACTTAGCACCATAGACAAGTTTATAAGGAGTAGTCCCAATGGATTTTCTCAATACTAGTACAGTAAGCCCACAATGCATACGTCAACTATGTGTGCCAATCCTTATTGTTTTTTTATACTATCTTCCTTAGGACTTTCTCTAGGGTCTTATTAGTTGATTCATCTTGACCATTAGATTGTGGGGAGTAGGGTGTTGAAAAGTGATGTTGGATGTTAAATGTTTCTAGGAACTTCTTCACATCATTATTCTTGAATGGTGTGCCATTGTCAAAAACTAACATGGAAGGAAGTCCAAATCGAGCAATAATTTGTTCCAATATGAAATGACTTATTACATCGACAGTTGTTGATTGAAGAGGAATAGCTTCTACTCATTTTGTGAAATAATATTTCATGGTAATTATAAAATTATGTCCGACAGAGGAAGGTGGTGACATTTTTCCAATCAAATCTAGTCCCCACACTAAGAATGGCCAAATAGGAATTTGGGCCCGAAGCTTAGAAGAAGGAGGATGAATCAAATTTCTATGTTCTTGACATTTGTGAAATCTCTTAACATACTCAAAGAAATATTTTTCCATGTCTCCAGTAGTATCCCATGTGCACAAGTTTTTGAAATAATGATCTTCCTCCAAAATGACATCCCTAGGCACCTGCATGATCCTCTTCAAGTTCTATGGGGATTTTGGATTCTTTAAGGAATCTAAATAAAAGGTCGTTAAAGGATCTTTTATATAATACCTCAACAAGAACTATATACTTAGCTTCTAGTTTTCTAAGACGATCTCTCAAGTATTCTTAGTTGTCGACTTAGGAAAGGTACCTTATTTTAAATAATTAAATATCGAGATATACCATTCACAAGAGCCTTCCATAGTTTTTTTCAATACTTCTTCAACTCTGGATTTGATTGATGGTTTCATAATTGGATGGATAATAAATGTGAAATTATTTGAAGGATCTTCAGGTGATATAAGAGAATTTTCACTTTCCATTGCATCTACATGTCGATTAGCCTTTCATGGGATGTTGTCAATGGTAAATGATTCAAACATATCTAACAGATTCACTATGAGATCCTTGTATTTTGATAATTTTTCATGCTTTTCTTGATATGTCCCATTTATTTTCTTAATTACTAATTGCAAATCACTAAATATCTTAATATTTCAAACTCCCAAATCTAAAATAGCATGCAAACCAATAATTAATGCTTCATATTCTATCATATTGTTGGTGGATAGGAAGTTTAAGTGATATGATAAGGGGATAGTCTTTCCTATGGGTAGGTCTATTATAACCCCGATGCTAAAGCTTGTTCTACACATAGATCCATCAAAGTATAATTCCCATGCTTCTTCATCTTTCCGAATAGTCCACACATTCTCGTCAGGGAACATTTCTTCATTAGGTAATGCTTCGGGTGAGGGAGCGTCTACTAAGTGGCTAGTTAAGGCTTGTCCTATAATTTCTTTTTCTGAAACAAACTTAAGGTAAAACTCTATTAACATCATAACCCATTTAGCCAAGCATCCTAATAAATCTGTTTTACTAAAAAGATAATTTAGAGGATCAAATTTCCTCATCACATGTATTTCCACATTTAGTAAGTAATGTATTAGTTTACTTGTAGTGAATACGAGAGCCAAACATTGTTTTCTATTGTTGTGTATCATTTCTCATAATCAATCGAAGTTTTCCTAATGTAATAAATAGGATATTGTTTACCTTTTTCATCTTGTTGAGCCAACAATGTTGTGAGAGCATGGGTTGATGCTGCCATGTAAAGGATGTAAGGTTTTTTTTGCATAGCGGGTTGTAAAATGGGTGGAGTTGCAAGATAATCCTTCAATCTTTCAAAATCCTACTTGCAGTCCTCATTCCAATCAAAGTGCACATATTTCTTGATGAGATGTGTAAATCTAGTAACGTTCAATAAAATTAATATGCTACAAAAAAAAGGATAGCTTGAATTCTTCCTTGTAATGTGCACAATTGAGAGATGTTTCTAAGAGGTGGAATGTTAATAATAGCATAAATTTTCTTCATGTCCACCTTGATGCCTTTGTGAGATACGATAAACCCTATAAGTTATCCACTATCTACAACAAAGACAAATTTTTTTAGATTCAATCTCATGTTGTATTTTCACATTCACTCAAAGATCTTTTGGAGGATATTTACATTGTCTTGTCTAGTTAGAGATTTTTCTAGGATGTCGTCAACATAATATTCCAAAATCTTATGTATGTAATCATAAAATATTAATGTCATAGCTCATTGATATGTTTCACTCGCATTCTTCAATCCAAAGGGCATCATGACCCAATAAAATGTTCCCCAAACAATTGTAAATTATGTTCTGTATTGATCTTGAGGGTTGATAAATATTTGATTTTACCTAGAAAATCGATCCATGAATGAAAACAAAGCATGTCCCATAGTCGAATCTACTATCATGTCGATATTAGGAAGGGGAAAGTAATCTTTTAAATACGCTTTATTCAAATCATGAAAATCCATACACATCCTATTATGATTGCCAGGCTTTTAGACTGTGACAATGTTTGAGATCCAGGGAGAATAATCTATAGGTCTTATGAAACCAACCTCAAGGATATTTTTAATTTCTCCTTTAAATAGCAAGGCTATCTTAAGATTCATCTTTCATATTTTTTGTCTAATTGGCTTAGAATTTTCATTAAGGACTATGTTGTGTGTCACTATCATAGCATCGATTCTTGGCATATCCAAATATTTCCAAGAAAAAAGTTCAAGAAAGTCATGGATAAAATTATGTGATCTTCTTGTTCTTCATGATCAAGGAACTTTCCTATCTTAATTAATTTCTCCTTATCATTAATTTCCATTGGTATGTCAATTATATCTCCTAGAGGAAGTGCACTTGGTTTTGGAAATTTAGGGTTGCATTTTTCTTTACTCAAATCTATCTCATTACTTTCCTTTTTTGCATGTTTTTGTTTGGGCCAATCATAGCACATGTAACCTTTTTATTTTGAGGAGGATTAGATGGTTTGTCATAAACTCCTAGCATTTGTTTCAAGGCTTCATCATCTTAAAATTATTCCCATGATGATTCAAAATTCATATCAATCAATTCAAGATGTTTCAAGGTGAGATTGATTTTAGGTTTACACATAATGGTGTTGATGTTTAACAAAGGTCTTTTACTTGCTTGTGTTATCTTCGAAGGACAATATACCAAACCATTTTTTTTCTTGCGTGTTATGCTCCACAAGAACATGGATGTCTTGTTCTTACTTTCCACATCCTTTTCCACTATAACCCAATTGCTTCATAAGTTCATAATGTCCCCCATAAATTCTTTCCATTTCTTTCGGGTTTGGTGGTTGTTGATAATATATCTCATTGATTTTTGTTGTGTAGCTTGTGTATTCTTCAAGGTTGGATGAGGTAGATGCTTGTAAAATTTATTTCAAGTTTTGCATTGACATAACCATTGGTTGCTTTTATTTTTCATCTTCTTTTCTTGTGATTATGTATTCTCCCATAAACGAGGGTGTAAACTCCAAGGAACCCCAATCATCATCTAATAACTTTGACACTGTTTTTGCTTCTTGTTTGTCTTCTTTGAGAGGTTCTATGTTCGATGTTGGAACCAATGTGTTTAGAGGACTTGTCATTCCTTTTTCAACATTCAGACAACTTTCAGGTTTGGGGTCTATTTCAATTTGATATACCTTATTTTTGTAGACATATTTCATTATATGATGAAGGTTTGAAGGAACTATATACATTTCATGAATCCAAGGTCTGCCTAAAAGAAGATTTTATGAAATATTATCAGGCATTACATGAATGGGGGTCTACATAATAGGTAAAGTAATCACACCCAACAGGTGTTTTCCTATGTTATAAATTTTTTGAATTGACAAGGAATCAGGTTGAATTTTTAACTTATCCACACCAATTTTATCCAAAAGTGTGATAATACACACATTAAGAGTGGAACCATTGTCAACAAGGATTCTCTTTATTGGTAATCTATTGTAGATGGCTATTATCATGAAGGTATCATTTTTATTTCTCAACCCCAAAGGAGGTAACTCATGTTGATGGAAGGTAATGTCTACATTAACTATATGCATTCCTTGTACTAGAGCTACCACCTCATTTGTATTTGTACTAGGGGGAACCAACACTTGTTGTAAAGATGTTTGAAGCATGGTGTGATAATTAGGTTAATTATGGATTAGGTCCCATAGGTATATCTTTGCAAATTGTAGGAGAATTTTTAAGTTGTTCAACAAGGTCATACTCCTTGCCACTATGCAAAGTTAGATGAGGAGCACTAGGAAAAATGGGACTAGGCAAAGGTAAGGTTGTTGGAGTTGGTTGTTTTGGTTGTGGATTGTTTCAAGTGTTGTATGTATGAGCAATTGTATTATTGTTTTATTGCTGGAAAAAAATCTTCTTATGTGGGTAAAGAGTAAATTTGGGCTTGTTTTTAGGTTGAGGTTTGTGTGAAAGTGGGTATTGGATAAGTTGAGGTTGAATGACATTAACTTCTTTTGGTTTTGGTTTATCATGAAAATATTTGGTGGTTGAACCTTATGAGATGAATTTCTCAAGGGCTTCATCTAACATGTCAAAGTAATCACTACTAAAAGGATTGAGGGTTAGGTTAACATGGAAAAGGAGATTTGACATAGTCAAATAACTATACTTTCTCCAAGTGGCTCATCAATTTATAGGTGTTTTTGTTTTTGTTTTCTAATGAATGCCAAATGTAATCTAATCTAATTGAATTATGAACTAATGCTGAAATTGAAAAGTGCAAGAAGCTAATTCTATCCATAATTGAAATGAATGTAAATTATGCTAATTTGAATGATTTGAATGTAGCAGAAGCTATGCAAACTGAACCAAAAATATTTTAATAGCAAACAAAAGCCTAAAAGTAGGGTTTTTAATTCTATAAAATATAATGCAAACTCTGCAATAGGATTGATTCACCCAAGGTGGAAAATCAGCCCTAATGAGGATTTTTTCTAAAAAAATCGATGATTTTCAATTGATTTTTATGCTTTTTATGTTGTACGATCTAAATCCTAAGTGCAAATGTAGATTTTGTATGAATTCCAATGAAATGAGATGCAAAAATGCAAGCTATATGAACTTTATCTAATACAAAATTAGAAACTCTAGAATGCCAATTAACTAATGAAAACCCTAATGCAATGTTAATCCAAGAAAGATCTAGGATGATAATGCACTCCAGATGAAAATTATGATGTTCTAAATGCAGGTTCACCAAAATGAAAGGTGGAAAATTCTGGCTTTCTAGGGTTTAGGACCTAGATTGATAATCTTCACTCTCTCATTCTAAAACAAAAATTAGAGATCTCAATGCAAATGAGAAGGACATCTTGAAATAGGGTTGTCTTAGAGGTTGAATGTAAACTAATGAGGGCCTCACCACCAAGTTAAGACTTGGAAAGACAAATGAAATGAAAGATGAAATGCTTAACCCTAATTTAAAGCAAACTTTAACTAGATGACCTAGAAACACAAATAAAATAGAATAAAAAATTGTAGGATGAATTGTGTGCACTTGGGAATTTGAAGAAGACTTTGATGAGCTCAGAAATGCTAAAAGAATTGAACTTTTGACCTACTAGGACTGATTTACCAATTTGGGCAAATCAATCCCAGATCAGGGTTTTTGCACATGAGCAAGTTTTTGGAAAAAGGGTATCCAAATCTACAAAAACTTGAAAAATCAACTATAGTGGGAATCATTCACCACTTCTAGCGAATTAGTCATGTTCTAATTTTCCATGAATTTAGAGTTCATATTTGCACTTCAACACCTTTTCTTTTGTTCCAAATTGATTTCGAGATCTTAATCGATGAAGAGACCTACAAAATAGAATATAGACTTGATTTTCTTATGGGGGGATTGCCTCGGTCAAACCCCTAATTTGGTAAGTAAACATTGATAGAAACAATGAAATGTCCATGTAAATATGAATTTAAACCCTAACCTTAAGTGTGTCTAATATTAGGAAATTTGAAATGCAATGCAACCCTATTCTAATGTGCAAGAATGAGATGAATGCATAGAATATGATAATGGATGACTCACTTTGAGAGATCTCTAATCACCCAAATGATCCCTAATGATGCTTGTACCTTCCTTAGGCTGAATGTGGAGTGATAATGGAGGATGGAACTACTTAGTAAATAAGTCATTAGGTTTGGCTTGATGGCTAGTTGCATCTCCCCGACCTAGAATCCATCATAATTCACCATAGACAGCCATGATCAACCCTTGACAATGCTAGATCTTGAATGAAAGTGAGCTAGAAGACTTGAAATTTTTTTTAATGTTGCTCCAATACTTCAACTTTGCTTTTTTTTTAATTTGAATTCTCTTGTGAAAGAATGCTTGAAGACTTTGAGTGCTTGGATCTAGAAATTTCTCTTGAAAATGTTTGCTTAGATGAAAAATGACTTAGGAGCTTTTTATATAGGCATTAACACCTAATTTACTGTCATTGAAATCTCAAAAGCTGACATAAACCAAAAATTTGAATTAAAAATGTGATTTTCCCACTCAAACCCAAAAAAATCCCCAAATGGGACGCATTCACCCAAGGTGGCGAATGAGTCCCACCCTAGATTTTTGGAGTGGGTTTTTGGAATTTTTGATGTTTTAAATGATATTATCATGTTTTTAGTCGAAATAAGCCCTGAGATCCAAAATAATGAGTCTTAGGGGCCTATTAATGATGATTTTAAATGTTTTTATTGCAAGGGTGTCAAAATAGGTCCAAATTAAGTGTGAAATTGCATCTCTTTCAAGAGCGTATAATTTTTTACACTATAGTGAGTAAAGGTTTTAGTCATGTAGTCATTTATTTGCCAAGTTCTACTGGTGTCACTAGGCTTTTCTTGATGGCTAGTTGTATCTCCCCAACCTAGAATCCATCATGATTCACCATAGGAAACCATAATCAATCCTTGACAATGATAGATATTTAATGAAAGTGAGCTTGAAGACCTAAAAAAACACTTTAATGTTGCTCCAAGACTTCAAATTTGCTTGCTCTTGAAACTTGAATGTTTGTGAATGCTTAGTTCTTGAAATTTCTCTTTTAGAATATTGATTAGATGAAATAATGACTTAGAATCTTGTTTATATAGGCAATACTCATAATTTACCATTATTTAGATCTCAAAAGTCGACATCAACCAAAAATTTGAATTAAAAAATTGAATTTCTTGCTCAAACCCTAAAAAGGGCCCAAATGGGACTCATACGCCACTTGTGGTATATGGGTCCCATGTAGGGGGACTCATATGCCCAAGGTGGTGTATGAGTCCCACACTAGACTTTTGGGGTGGGTTGTTAGAAATTTTAATGTTTTTGATGATTTTGTTGGGTTTTTAGCTGAAATAAGCCTCAAGATCCAAAACAAAGGGTCTTAGGGACCTATTAATGATGATTTAAAGGGGTATTTAATGCAAGGGTGCTAAAATAGATCAAAATTAAGTGTGAAATTGCATAATTTTCAAGAGCGTACAATTTTCTATAGTACATTTAGCCCCCACTTTAGAACCCATATGACTCTACATACATATGTAAGCTAAAGGAACCCAAACAATAAAAGGATAGTCATATAGGTTCATTCACAACGTGAGAGAATGAAGCCCCCACTATAGCTACTTACAAAACAACAATGTTGGGAACCGCATCCTATAACACAAATTTGTTAGTCATTCAAAAATACTCTTATCTAACTTCTAGAAATCAAATTTGAGAGTAGATGTATGCCCCCCTTGATTTCGCTTGCTTTATGGAGGTGGAATTAAGGTATCAATGTAACCACATCAAATGAGATAAAGTCATATCATAGGGTATTTCCAAGTACCATACCACATAATGATAGACATGTGATGAGGAAGGGAGTGGAATCATGATTCCAACACAACAAATGACATCAAAAATGGAGTTCTTTGGCCCCCAATAAGCTATTTTGAATGAAAATGGTACTTATAACCCTAATATAGTACAAACCTAATTTTAACATATATAAGAGAAAAAATTGAAGCAACTTGAACTAATTTTATCTTTTACCTTCTTGTAGTATTAATTTTTTGGAGGGTGATTGAAGATGTCGAGCCGATGAGAGTATGCGCCTTCGAGACTCGAGGTCCTACAGGAGGAGGTAGCCCGAGGTGAGTTGATATTTCCACCTAAGCTTCATCCTTACACATTTATTTTATGCTTTTACATATTTATAGGATGATTTAGGACCCTAGAAGAAAATTTTGTAAAGCATCCCTTTTTTTTGCGAAGTGTCCCCCTTTTTTGTGAAGTGTCCCCTTTTTTTTGGAAAGTGTCCCCTTTTTTCGTGAAGTGTCCCACTTTTTCTCAAAGTATCTCATTTCTTTACGAAGTGTCCCAAAAGGGAACTAAAGTTTTTATGACTTTGGTACACTTTTTCTATTGTTGATGTGTAGATTTTAGGTTTTAGAATGCTTATGACATATTTTTTATTTTTTTTGTTAGATTCCACCTTGATCATGAGAATGTCTCAGTGGTAGATAGTTCTGTCACCTACAAGACCTAGTCTTAACATTATCAGAAGAGGAAATAGATATTACAGAGCATTAGGTTATATTTTGCATACCTCATGCCTCCCATGAGGTACCATGACACTATGTTAATGGAATCAGCTGAGAGGTGGGATTCAAACACCTGTATGTTTCATCTTCCTACATGCGAGATGACTATAACCCTAGAGGACATCCATCACATTGTTAAAGTTCTAATTCAAGGCAAGAGAGTTTGTTTTGCATGGGAACAGTCATTTTGTGAGATGAAATATGATATACAGTTCTACCTTGGAGGTCTAATTCAAGATGACATCGTGGGGCCATGCACTGAGTTATCATGGCTACTCTACTCATGAGCATCACTTTTGATACAGATCATGGTTTTCATAGTGGCACTATTACTCATCCTCAATGGTCGGAGAGCACATCTAGATGGAGGAATAGTTCACATGATACGACAAATGGCGTAGCAGAGGACCGTATATGCCTGGGGCCATAACATCCTTGCACACTTGTTTTACGGTCTAGGGTGGTTTTCATATCATGAGGATGGTAGTATTGTACATTGTATGCTACTATGGTTGTGGTTCCTGGAGCATATCACATGCACTGGTCCAACAGGGTTTTCATCAATATAAGCCCTAGGATATCCTCACACATTCAGTTATCCATTGAGGCGATCATGGTAGCATAGGGATTTACATTTTTGGAGGGTTATATTTGACTGACTGGATTAGGAGGAGATGTTGTGGAGACCATACCAGTTGATACCATAGTGGCCGAATGAGACCCAATAGGCGAGGAGGATGTAGATGGAAATATATCTACTAGGTAGACATGACTACATAGTATGACCATTCTACTACAATCATGGCATGCAATATTTTGGGAAAATACAAGTACCACCAGTGGGATGACCCTTTTACAGGTAATTAGTGCAGAGTGCTTGGATGCCTGGGGATATGAGATGATTCACCATTCATGATGTCATATATAGTGACTCAGATTGTGAGGTTCATGATATACCCCTGGTCTTTGTTGTTGATGATGTTGATACCACAAATGCATATGAGGAGTGGTGGGTAGTAGAATGACCAACTTGTTGAACAGTCTGGATAACTGAGAGGGGGGATTGAATCAGTTATCATAAAACAATTTTCTTGACCTTAATTAATCTTGTGCAATCTTAAATAAATCAAATAATAATTAAAACAGATATGAACATGAAAGAACATAACCAAACCATGCACAATGAACATGAGAATTTACGTGGAAACCTAAGATGGGAGAAACCACAAAGAATTTTAATTCTCAATTATAAAACACCGATTAAGGTGAGTTTTACAAGGGCTCACTACTAGTGGGCTCACTGCCTATCTATTATAGCCAAAATAAAAAGGCTCACTTCTAGAAGAATGATGAAAGGGAATCCACCACTAGAGATAAATGTCACCAACAGTCACACTAGAAGAACCTCACTATCTTCTACCTCCGATCGTATACTTTCACATACTTCACAATGTATGGATTATAGATTTGCATTCACCATACTAGGTTTCATCGAATAGAATAAAATTTTACTTATACCATTCCATGCCTTCATAATCTCCTAAGTCGATCAAACACAATTTAAATTAGGTCACCCAAAAATATTCCCACAATGGAAAGCAATGAAACATGGACCATATAGAACCTCCTCACTCAAATCAAAATGCTACATATTAACCATAATATTTGAAGCTAAAGAATATAATATACACGTTACAATGTAAACAATGTTCCAGGGCACGCTAACCATTTTCTAGATTGGTCTAGACCCATAAGAGTGTATCACATTATGTTATAAAATGAATGGGACTAGGACAAGCATGACCAAAGATAGATCATCACAACACAACATTTGAATCACACCAATCCAGATCACCAAAGAATCAAAACCAAACCTTAATCAAGCAACCAAGATATGTTGACATCAATGACAACCATTAATGACAACAATCAATAGCATCACATTCCAACAATATCCCCCTTTGTCATTGATGGAAACATTCATCAATGGAAAACCAAACAACACAATGTTAGCATCAACATCACGAAAATTCATTTCTTCTCCCCCTTTGACATCAAATACAAAGGGAAAACAACTCCCCCTGAAAAACTTACTATGCTCCCCCTATGAGGAAGCCACCAAGCATTGATCCAAATAAGAGTGAGCATATATTACCTTGGATCAATGCACACTTGGGTGCAAATTATTGTAGAAAAGGAGGGGGCAAAACCCCTAACTTCTACTAGAGATACTCAAGAGTATCTTTTCTCAATGGTTTTGTGAAAATTTCTACAATATGCTCTTTTGTAGGTGCATATTCAAGTCTTACCTCATTTTCCAATACCTTCTCTCTCAAGAAGTGATATCTAATGGATATATGTTTTGTTTTGGAGTGTTGAACCAGATTCTTAGAAATGTTTATTGCACTGGTATTATCACACATAATTAAGATTGGTTCACCAAATTATATGCCAATGTCTTTCACCATTTGTTTCATCCATAATACTTGAGTGCAACATGAGGATGCTACAATGTATTTAGCTTTAGGAGTAGATAAAAATACATAATATTGGTTCTTTCTTGACCAAGAAACTAACCAACAACCAAGGAAATAAGCTCCACCACTTGTGCTCTGCTTTTTATAAACACACCCAACCCAATCAAAATCAGTATAGGCTGTCAAAGTGAAATCTGAATCCTTTGGATACCATAACCCGATATCTTTGGTACCCTTCAAATATGTAAATATCCTTTTTACTACAACAACATGTGATTCCTTTGGTTCTTGTTGAAATCTAGCTGCTAAACAAACAACATACATAATGTTTGGTCTAGTAGCAATCAAATATAGAAATCCTCTAAATATTGACCTATACATACTTGCATCAACTTTAGGTGAATCATCTTCTTTTATCAACTTACATCTGGTAACAATAGGTGTACAAACTAGTTTGGAGTTCTCCAATCCAATCTTCTTCAATAATTCTTTGGTATACTTGGACTAAGAGATGAAAATTTCTTTGTTGTTTTGATTTACTTGTAATCCAAGGAAGAAATTTAATTCACCTATCATAGACATTTATAATTCCTTCTTCATTTCATCTACAATATTTTTGTGCAAATCATCATTTCCTCCAAAGACTATGTCATCAACATAAACCACAACAATCAACATTTGATCTGCGAAAATTTTGTAGTATAAGTTACTGTCAATAAATCCCTTTTCAAATCCTTGTCCAATCAAATTCTTGTCTAATATGCCATACCAGGCTCTAGGTGCCTGCTTCAATTCGTATAAGGCTATCTTCAGCCTGCAAATAGCATCCAGGTTATTTCCAAACTTAAATCCCTCTGGTTGCACAATGTAGACTTCTTTCAGTTCTCTATTTAAGAATGTTGATTTTACATCCATTTGATAGAGTTTGAAATCCTTAAAAGCTGGAAAAGCCAAGAATATCCATATGGCTTCCATCTGGGAAATAGGGGCATATGTCTCTTCAAAATAAATACATTCAATTTGAGTGTAACCTTTGTAAACAAATATTTCCTTGTTTCTTATTACTTTGTTATTTTTCATCTAGCTTGTTCTGGAATACCCACTTTGTTCAAATTACATTTTTGTCTACCGGTTTGGGCACAAGTTCCCAAGTCTAATTTTTCTCTACCTAATCAAGCTCTTCTTTCATTTCCTTCACCCAATTCTGATCATTACATGATTCTTCCATAGTCTTTGGCTCAATTTTTGAGAGTAAACACAATAATACTTGTTCTTGAGTTGCTTTGCTTCTTGTGATGATTCCTTTATTCTTGTCTCCAATAATCTAATTTTTTGAGTGGTTTCTCTGTACATAACTTGGGGTTTTAGTTGTAGATGTTGAAGCCTCCTTTGTCATCTGAGTCATCTAATTCATATTCAATATGCTAGTCAGGATTTTTCTGAACACCTTCATCCATTTTCACATTCGCACTTTCAACTATCTTGTTCAGTCTCTTTTTGTAATACCGGTACACTTTTCTTCTTGTAGAGTAACCCAAAAATATGCCTTCATCAACTCTACTATCTAATTTTCCAAGATTGTCCTCATCTCTCTAGATGTAGCATTTACTTCCCAAAATTTTGAAGTACTTTACTATGGGAGCTCTTCCATGCCATAGCTCATATGATGTGTTTCCATACCTCCTTGAGAACAGTACTCTATTAAGAGTGTAAATTGGTGAGTGTATTGCTTCTTTCCAGTAGACCTTTGTTAAACCCACTTCCTTGATCATTTTTAAGCTGCTTATTGAACTGTTTGTTTCATTCTTTCCACTACACTATTTTGTTGTGGTGTTCTAGGGGCAGATAGCTATCTTTTAATGTCAAGTTTCTCATAGAACTTTTTGAATTCATCATAACTAAACTCTCCTCCTCTATCAGATCTTAAACACTTGATTCTCCTATCAACTTCATTCTCAACTCTTTCCTTGAAAATCTTTAATTTTTCTAAAGCCTTTGATTTTTCCCTTAAAAATATAACCCAAGTTAGTCTAGAATAATCATCTATTAAAATAATGAAATATCTCTCACGTTGTAATATTGGACCACATAGTTTAGTGTGTACTAAGTCCAACAATCTGGTAGATGATTCTTCTTTTCCACGGAATGTTCCTTTGTTTTTTTTTCCTTCTTGACATCCTTTATAGATAATGTTGTTTGGTTTGGTTAGTCTTGGCAAGTCTCTGATTGCTTTTGTTGAACTTATCCTTACCAAATTTTCAAATTTGATGTGACACATCCTCCAGTGCTAGAGCCAACTGTCATTGCACTGAGATAATAAGCATCTCTTTGTAGCTCCTTCCAATTGATACATATTCACACTTGTTCTTTTCTTTTTCTGCAATAATAGTTCTGAAACTCTTTCGGATCTCACAACCATCATCTTGAAATACAACATTATAGCCATTCTTGCACATATGTCCAACACTCAAAATATTATGATATAAAACCTTCACATAGTAAACATTGTCAATGTTATATTTTCCATCAAAGGTAATAGAACCAAATCCAACAATCTGTGTCATTTATCATCTCCAAATCTAACAAAACCTCCATCATATTTCTCAATATTCACAAACTTAATTTTATCACCGATCATATGATTTGAACATCCAATATCAATCAACCATTCATCTCTATTTATTTTAAAAAATAATGCAGCTTCATTTTTATCATTAGATTCTAGACAAATATTAGACATATCAAATCTAGGTTCATCCTTTTCCACCAAAAAAAAACAATTTTTTTGATCCGATTCATCATCTAAAATATTACCATTTTCATTAACATAATAGGCCTTCTTATTGATTATTTTAAACTTTTGTCTTGTTCCTTTTTTTGGACGCCTAGTTGCTAAATGAACAGTCTTTCCATATCTAAAAAATTTAAGAGGTAACATACCTTTGTACTTGCCGATACTTTTCTTCAATTTTCTTGTGAAGTTTTCTTGCAACTCATCTGAACTTTCACTATTCGGATCATCTTTTGTTTTTGTGGCTTTGAAGGCTATTTCAAATTTCTCCTTTTCTTTTCCAAATTTCCTCATCTCAAACACGGTCAAGGTACCCAATAGTTGATCTTTGATGAATTTCTTCGGATCATAAACTTCATCAATAACTAAGATATTGTCACTATAGCTCTCCAATAGGGTCATCATAATCTTCTCCATAACATATTCATTTGTTAGAGTGCCTCCTTGATTTTTTGACTTCATTTACTGCACTATCAACTCTTTGAAAATAGCTTGCTATATCTTCACCTTCTTCCATCCTCAATTTTTCATATCTGCACTTAGCTATCAACTTCTTTGATAATATGACTCTATCATTTCCTTCATATATTTTTTTAAACTTTTACCAAACTTCATAAGTAGTGATCAATGAAATAACTTTTTTAACGAGCAATCTTAGACAAAGCACTATAGATTGCATACTTTGATTTTTCATTTTCTTCATAGGCTGAAATCCCATCTGCAGTATTAGGACCATTTTTCGATACAACATATTTTGTCTCAACAAATTTCCAAGTATTATAGCCTAGAGAAATAAGGTAGCCTCTCATTTTCACTTTCCAAAAACTATAGTCAGATCCATCAAACAGAGGGATTGCCAGTTTGTGCGCCATCGGATCTACCTTAAGTGGTTAAGCTCTTCTTCAAGGAACCAGGCTCAGATACCAATTGTTGAATAGTTCAGATAATTGAGAGGGGGGTGAATTAGTGATCATAAAACAATTTTCTTGACCTTAATTAATCTGGTGCAATCTTAAATCAATCAGATAATAATTAAAATAGATATGAACATGAAAGCACATAACAACACCATGCACATTGAACACCAAAATTTACGTGGAAACCCAAGATGGGAAAAACCAATGAGAATGCTAATTCTCAATTATAGAACATTGTTTAAGGTGATTTTTATAAGGGCTTACTACCAAAATGATCACTACAGGTAAGGCTCACTGTCGGTAGGCTCACTGCCTAGCTATTACAGCCAAAATAAAAAGGATCACTACCAAAATAATGATGAAAGGGAATCAACCACTAGAAATAACTGTCACCAACAATCACACCAGAAGAACCTCACTGTCTGCTACCTTCGGTTGTATACTTTCGCATACTTCAAAATTTTTTGATTATAGATTTTCATTCACCACACTTGGTTTCATCAAACATAATCAAATTTTACTTATACCATTCTAAGCCTTCATAATCTCCTACGTCAACCAAACACAATTTGAATTAGGTCACCACAAAACATTCTCGTGGTGGAAATGAATGAAATGTGGACCATATAGAACCTCCTCACTCAAATCAACATGCTACATATTAACCATGATATCCAAAGCCAAATAATATAATATACACCTTACAATGCAAAAAATGTTCTAGGGCACGCTAACCAATTTACAAATCAGTCTAGACCCATAAGAGTGTTTCTCATTATTTTGAAAAATGAATGGGACCAAGACAAGAATTACTAAAGATAGATCATCAAAACAAATAATCTAGAGCACGCCAATTCAGATCACCAAAGCATCAAAACCGAACCTTAATCAATCAACCAAGATATGTTGGCATCAATGACAACCATTAATGGAAACAATTAACAAAATCACATTCCAACACAACTCCTATATTCCTAATGGATGAGCCTATATACTTTACAAGACTACTTCTAGATCATAGGGACAAGGAGGAGGAGAGAGCTAAGGACTACAATGAGGCTACAAACCCAGATTATGATGGGTAGGAGAAGGATGAGGAGGATGAGGAGGGGGAGAAGGAGGAGGAGAATCTAATGAGTGAGGGTGATGATACACTATATGAGGATCTGGTTGGCCACAATTGGAGAGAGATAGCTCTAACTCGTGTTACTAGATTATAGTCAGTAGCTGCAACATGCACTGGAAGCTATGGTCATGGAGAGGCTAGCACATCCTCCATGCCTCCTACATAAGACAATGTTGTCTTTGCACAATCAATCGAAGATCTAGGTGATGAAATTTTATTTACTATTATGCTCATGTTATTTTTAATTTTATGTCTGTATATGTCATGATGTGTACTAATTATATTTATGATTTATATCTTGCAGGGGTTGTGAGAGACTAACATGATCTCTATTGATAAGTTTCTATAGAGATAGTGTGCTCATCAGTATTTGAAGAGGCTACTAATGCAAACTATGTGCCCCCATCCATCATGGAGTGAGACCCAAAGTTGTTCGAGTTATCTGTTAGACTAAGGGTGGCATATGAGGGTGTTAGGAGGTGCGATGATTGAGTTGAGGCTTCCTATGAGGAGATTCAGGCATCTAAAGATCTAGCAGAGTTTAAGAGACTCCATACAGAGGTAGCCAGGCTACAGGTAGATAGAGACTGCATAGAGCGAGAGCATCTAGAGGTCATTGGATAGGAGATCGTGGTTGTTGGATGAGCATAGGGTCTACAATATGCTTTGGATTCTCTTATTAGTTCAAGATCATGGTCACATACTACCATTTCTTGTTGGAATGCATCTAGATAGATGTGATCACCAGAGCCCAAGGGATCTAGTAGCCACATGCCACCCTAGTGTTGTATATTTAATGACATGTACTTAAAAATTTTGTATATATATGATCATTTTGATGTTTGATTATTTATTCTTATGTGTTTTATGTTAAATGGAAATGTGATTTATCAGATAATCTTTATAAGATTATTTAATAAATTTCTTCATGATTTAACATGCTTTATATGATCTAATTAAAACTATTCTTATTTCTCTTAGATGCAAAATTGTAATTGAGTATGTCATGCTAAATTAAATGAACCTATGATCTAATTCTAGAACTTCAAATGCATAAGGATCTAATCTAACACAACATATAGGATTATCTTGAATACTATGAAACCTAAAGTAAATACTTAAAAATTAATTTAAATAATTAGTTTAGTATTCAAGGCACACAAATAATTGTTTGTCAAGAATGAAGCAATGCGAGAGCATATAGAATATCATCTACAAACTCTAACACCACTTCTTTATCATAACACTATTCAAGAATATTAGACATAGTACCAATGCAAATGTTTGGGATTAAAAGGTTCTTTAAGAGGTTTACCATCCATTTCTATTAACGTATATATGCTTTGAACCCATAAATTTCATTAATTATATAAGGCCCTAACCAATTTGGGCTGAATTTTCCTTTTTCAGTCAGTTTGACATTGATGTTACGTTGATTTTTAAATAACACAAAATCAACTTTATTGAATACACGATGGACGAAATGGTCATTGTAACTTTTTTGTAATTTTCTAGAATAAGCTTGAAGGTGCTCAAGAGAATTAATGCGTTGTTCATCAAGCATTTCAAGATGATTTAATTGTTGTTCCTTATAAGTGTTGTCATCAATAAGTCCTTGGAGAGTGATTCTTAATGAAGGAATCTCTAACTCCAAGGGCATTATCGCCTCAACACCATAGACAAGGTTATAAGGAGTATTCCTAGTAGATGTTCATATACTAGTACGATAAGCCCATAATGCATATGTCAACTCTGTGTGCCAGTCCTTATTGTGTTTGTTTACTATTTTCTATAATATTTTCTCAAGGGTTCTATTAGTTGATTTGGCTTTTCCATTAGATTGTGAGTAGTATGGTGTTGAGAAGTGATGTTGAATGTTAAATGTTTCTAAGAACTTTGTGTCATTTCTTAAATGGTGTCCCATCCAAAATCAATGTGGAAGAGAGTAAAAAGTGAGAAATAATGTTCTATAATATGAAATGACATATTACATCAGAAGTTTTTGAATGAAGGGGAGTAGCTTCCACCAATTTTGTGAAATAATTTTTTGTGGTAATTATAAAGGTATGTCTGGCAGAAGAAGGAGGTGATATTTTTTCGATGAGATCCAGTCTCGATACTAAGAATGGTCAAATAGGAACTTGGGAACGAAGCTCAAAAGTCAGAGCATGAATCAAATTGCTATGTTCCTATCATTTGTGACATTTCTTAATGTATTCAAAGCAATCATTTTCCATATGTGTCCAATAATATCCTGTGGATAAGTCTTTTAACTAATGATCTTCCTTCAAAATGGCATCCATAGGCACTTGCATGAGCTTGTTCAGGTGTTATTGGTATTTCAAATTCTTTACAACATATAAGTAAAAGATCGTTGAAGGATCTTTGGTATAGCACTTTAGTGAGAATTATATATTTAGATGTGAGTTCTCCTAGATGGTCTTGAGTACTCTTATTTGTTAGCTCGGGAAAGATACCTTATTTTAAATAATTAAATATTGGTGTGTACCATTCACTAGAGATTTATGTAGTTTTTCATAATAATTCTTCATCTTTAGATTCTATTGATGGGTTCATAATTTTATGTATAATAAATGTGAAATATTTTGAATGATATTGAGGTGATATAAGAGAAGATGCACTTTCCATTGCATCTACATGTTGATTATCTTTTTTTGGGATGTTGTCAATGGTAAATGACTCAAACTTCACTAATAAAGTCATTATGAGATCCTCATATTTCGATAATTTTTCATGATTTTCTTGATATGTTATGTTTATTTTCTTAATGAATAATTGTGAATCACTGAATATCTTAATATCTCAAGCTCCCAAAGTTAAAATAGTGAATAAGCCAACAATTAATGCTTCATGTTTCGTTGTGTTGTTTGTGCATAGGAATTTTAAGTGATAGGATAAGGGAATAGGCTTACATGCAGGCGGGACTATTATAACCCCAACATCGGAGATTGTTCTACACTTATAGCCATCAAAGTATAATTCCCACATTTCTTCATCTTTTTGAATAGTCAACACATTCTCATTAGGAAATGCTTCTATATTAGGTAAGGCTAGGGGAGAAGGAGCATCTGCTAAGTGGTCGGTTAAGGCTTGTCCTTTAATTATTTTTTGTGATACAAACTTAAGGTCAAGCTTAATTAACAATATAACCCACTTAGCTAAGTGTCCTGAAAAATCCGTTTTAGTGAAGAGATGTTTTAAAGGATTGAATTTAGTCATGACATGTATTTCAACATTCAATAAAAAATGTCTCAATTTACTGGTAGCGAATACAAGATCCAAAAAAAAAATTCTATCATTGTATATCATGTTTTGTAATCAATCAGGGTTCAACTAATGTAATTAAACAGGATGTTCCTTACCATTTTTGTCTTGTTGAGCCAACAATGTTGTGAGAGCATGGGCCAATGTTGTGGTATAAAGGATGAATGTTTTTTTTTGCATAATAGGTTGTAAAATAGGTGGAGTATTAAGATAATCCTTCAAACTCTCAAAAGCCTATTTACAATCCTCATTCTAATTAAATTTCACATCTTTCTTGAGGAGATGTGTAAATGGTAACATTTGGTTCGCTAGGGTTGCTACAAAATGATGGATAGCCTAAATTCTTTCTTATAAGGTACACAATTGAGAGATGTTTCTAGGAGGTGGAATGTTAACTATAGCATCAATTTTATTTGTGTCCACCTCAATTGCTTTGTGAGATATGATAAAGCTTAAAAAAACTCCACTATCTACACCAAACACATTTTTTTGGATTCCATCTCATGTTATATTTTTGCATTTGCTCAAAGATATTATGAAGGATATTCACATTGTCTTGTCAAGTTAAAGGTTTGGCTAGAATTTCATCAACATAATATTCCAAGATCTTATGTATGTAATCATGAAATATCAATGCCATAGCTCATTGATATGTTGCACCCATATTTTTAATCTAAAATGCATCATTACCCAACAAAATGTTCCCCAAGTTGTTGTAAATGTTGTTTTGTATTGATCTTGAGGGTTGATAAAGATTTTATTATATCGAAAAAATATATCTATGAATGACAACAAAGCATGTCCCACAGTCGATTCTACTATCATGTCAATATTAGGAAGGTGAAAATCATTTTTTAAAGATGATTTATTCAAATCACAAAAGTTTGTACACATCCTAATATGATTATCTAGTTTTGCAACTATGATAATGTTTGAGATCCAAAGATAATAATCAATACCTAACGTATAAAACTAGCTTCAAGGAGCTTCTCAATCTCAGTTTTTACTAGCAAGGCTATCTTAGGATTCATCTTCCATATCTTTTGTCTAACATGTTTAGCATTTTCATTGAGGAAAATATTGTGTGTTATGATCTTAGGGTCAATTCTCGACATATCTGAATAAGTCCAAGCAAAGAGTTCAGGAACTTCATGAAGTAAAGTTGCATGGTCCCCTTTTTCTTCATCATCAAGGAGCTTTCCTATCTTAATCACTTTTTCTACATTGTTAATATCCATCGATATGTCCATGGTATCTCCTAAAGGGAGTGCATTTTGTTTCAGGAATTCAAGATTGTATTCTTCAATCTCATTACTTTATTTTTCTTCATCTTCATGTTTTGAACTAATCACATCACATGTGACCCATTTATTTTTAGGAGTATATCATTTATTATATACTCCTAACATATCTTTCAGGTCTTCATCATGCTTCTCAAGTTGTATCAATCAATTTCAGATGCTTCAAGGTGAGAGTTGTTTTAGTATTGCACATGATGGTTTTAATGTTTATTGAAGTTATTTTTGTTGCTCACATTATCATAGAAGGGAAATGCCCCAAACCAATTTTTGTTTCTTGTGTGTTAGGCTCTATCAGAACACATATGCCTTGTTATTTCTTTCCACATCCTTTTCCACTACAAACCAGTTGTTTCATAATCTCATAACCTCTCCCATAAAGTCTTTCCATTTCTTTTAGGTTTTGTGGTTGTTGATAATATATCTCATCAAAGTTTTTTGTGTAGCTTATATCTTCTTCTAGAGTAGATGAGGTAGATTCTTGTGAGTTTTCTTCTGATTTCTGTGTTGACATTACCACTGGTTTTTTTTGTTTCTTAGTTTCTTTTGTTGTGATTTTGTACTCTCCCATAAATTTTGGTATAAACTCTAATGAACCCCAATCATCTTCCAATAACTATGATACTTTTTCCATTTCTTGTTTCTCTTCTTTCATAGTCTCTATGTTTGAAGTTGGAATTAATGTATTTAAAGGATTTATTTTTCCTTTTACAACTTGTAAGCAACTTCCAGGCTCGAGGTCTATCTCAACTTGGTATACCTTATTTTTATACACATAATTAATGATACGATGAAGAGTTGAAGGCACCACATGCATCTCATGAATCCACGGTCTTCATTGAAGAAGATTATATGAAAATTCAAGAAGAATGATATGAATAGGAGTTTGTAAGGTAGCCTTTCTAACTTTAATAAGTAAATTAATCACACAAAGTAGTTGCTTTCCTATATTTTTGAATCCTCAAATGGATAAGGAATTGGATTCAATTCTTGATTTATCTATTGCAAGTCTATCCAAAAGATGCATAGTACATACATTAAGAGAAGAGCCATTATCAACAAGGGTCATTTTTATTCCCGTCCTATTAAATCTAGCTATTATCATGAAGGCCTCATTTTTATTTCTCATTTTCAAGGGAGGTAGCTCATGTTGGTGAAAATTAATGTCTATGTTAACTGCATTCATTCCTTGAATTAAAGCTACTACATCAGTTGTATTTGTATTAGAGGGTATCACAACTTCTTGCAAGGTTGTTTAAAGCATGGTATGATAGGTGAATTTTGAATTAGGTCCCATGGGGATAAATTTGTAGGAGTATTCTCAAGTTTTTCAAAAATATCATACTCATTTCCACTATTCAAAGGCGAACAAGGAGAGATAAGAAAGATGGGGTTAGGAAAAGGTAAGATTGTTGGAGTTGGTTGTTTGAGATATGGATTGTTTTGAGTGTTATATGTATGAAAAATGGTATTATAGTTTGATTGCAGAAAAACATTTTTCTTAGGTGGTTCAAGGGTAAAAATGGGTTGGTTTTGAGTTT
The DNA here is from genome assembly GCA_007115665.2 of Sequoiadendron giganteum. Classification (NCBI taxonomy): domain Eukaryota; kingdom Viridiplantae; phylum Streptophyta; class Pinopsida; order Cupressales; family Cupressaceae; genus Sequoiadendron; species Sequoiadendron giganteum. The sequence continues at coordinate 259,751,894 of CM021109.1, read as the reverse complement.
GAGGTTTGTGTGAAGGTGGGTGGATGACAAGTTGAGGTTGAATCAAGTTTACATCTCTTGTTTTCCGTTTGTCATAACAAGCCTTGGTGGATGAACCTTGTGAGATGAAGTCCTCAAGGGCTTCATCTAACATATCAAAGTCATCAATACTAAAAGGCCTGAGGATTAGCTTAACTTAGAAAAAGAGATTTGATATATTCAAATAATTATGCTTTCTCCAACTGGTTCATCGGTTTGTAGGTGTTTTTGTTTTTTTTTCTAACGAATGCCAATATAATATAGTCTAATTGAACTATGAACTAATGCTGAAAATGAAAAGTATAGTAATCTAATTCTATCCACAATTTCAATGAATGTAAACTATGCTAAATATAATGATTTCAATGTAACATAAACTATGCAAATTGAAATTGATAACTAATAGCACCAAACAAAAACACAAAAACAAAGAATTTAATGTTGTAGAATATATTTTGAAATTTGAAATGGGACTAAATCACCTAGAGGGTCCTATGAGTCCCAAACAAGGTTTTTCAGGGGTCTTAATAGTGAATAATGGTCAACACAAAATACCTAAAAAATTAAGAAAAATCTCTTGTATTGGGACTAAATCGCCCAGAGGGGCATATGAGTCATAGGTGACGATTTTTGCACCATTTTCAGAAAATTTTGTGTGAATGTTATGTTTTCTATTTTGGATGATGTCTAAGCTAAGTGTAAATGTAGATTTTAGATGTGATTCAATGATGCAAGATGCAAAAATGCAACCTATATATGCACTTTCACTAATGCAAGATTTAGAAACCCTAGATTGCTAATTAACTAATGCAAACCCTAATGCAATGTTAATGAAAACTAGATCTAGGATGATGATGCACACCAAACTAGAATTAACATATTCTAAATGTGGGTTCACCAAAATAAAAGGTGGAAAATTTATGTTTCCTATGGTTTAGGACATAGAACATCAATCTTCTTCACTCTCATTCAAGGAAACCCTAGAGATCTCAATCCAATTTAGAAAGGGGAAAGAGACCTTACAATAGGCTACCCTAGAGTCTAATTAGAAACTAAAGAGGGGTTCACCACCAAGCTAGGGCTTGGAAAGACTAATGAAATGCAATACCTAATGCAATGCAAAAATTCACTAAATGACCTAAAAATGCATGTAAATAAAAATAAAAAGCTAAGAGATCAGAGGTGTGCACCTGGAAATCTAAAGGAGCTCATAATAAAATATTAAATGATAAAATGATGATTTTAGGACACACTAGGACTCATACACCACTTCTAGCGTATCAGTCTCAGTTTAGGGTTTCTGGACTAGAACAGGTTTTTGATAGTGTAGATTCAAGATCTTCAAAAATTTAGAAATTTGAATCCTGTAGTGGGACTCATATGCCACTTATGTCTTATTAGTATTGTTTCTCTTTTTTAGGAATTCAAAGTCTAGATCTGTGCTCCAATCTTTGATCTTCCTTCCCAAACTGATTCCTAGATCTGAACATGTAAAAAGGACATGCAAAAAAAAATATAGTATTGATTTTATTTTGGGGGGTTTTCCTTGGTCAAACCCCTAGTTCGGTAATTAAACCTTGATGTAAACAATGAATCTTGAATGCAAAGGTTAAACATAAACCCTAACCTTAAGCATGTCTAAGATTAGGAAACCTAAAATGCAATGGAACCCTATTCTATTATGCTAGAATGAGATGCATGAATGAAACATGAAGATGAATGACTCACTTTGAGAGATCCCTAATCACCCAAATGGGCCCTAATAATGTATGTACCTTCCTTAGGATGAGTGTAGAATGATAATGGAGGATGGAATCACTTAGGAAATAAGTCATTAGGCTTGGTTTGATGGCTATTTGCATCTCCACAACCTAGAATCCATCATGATTCAACATAGGCAACCATAATCAATCCTTGAAAATGCTAGATCTTGAATTAAAGTGAGCTTGAAGACCTAAAAAACACTTTAATGTTGCTCCAATACTTCAACTTTTCTTGCTCTTGAAACTTGAATGCTCTTGTGAGAGAATACTTGAATGCTTGTGAATGCTTAGATCTTGAAATTTCTCTTCTAGAATATTTCTTAGCTGAAATAATGACTTAGAAGCTTGTTTATATAGGCAATACTCCTACTTTACTATTATTTAGATCTCAAAAGGTGACATCAACCAAAAATTTGAATTAAAAACTTGAATTTTTTGCTTAAACCCTAGAAAGGGCCCAAATGGGACTCATACGCCACTTGTGGCATATGGGTTCCACCTAGGGGGACTCACAGGCCCAAGGTGGCGTATGAGTCCCACCCTAGATTTTCAGGGTGGGTTTTTAGAAATTTTATTTTTTTTAATGATTTTGTCAGGTTTTTAGCTCAAATAAGCCTTGAGATCTGAAATAAAGGGTCTTAGGTTCCTATTAGTGATTATTGAAAGGGGTATTTAATGCAAGGGTTCTAAAATAGGTCCAAATTAAGTGTGAAATTATACCATTTTCAAGAGCATAAAATTTTCTACACTACAACATTAAAGTTATTATTTGTGGACAAGGGAAAGGAGTCACACAAATAAGTTCGGTGATTTGATTTTTGTCTAGCATGCTTTGTACAATGGGTTGCATGTTGATGACAATACTTGCTTGCACTAAACCGTGGATGCATGTGAATGGTGTTAGTTGCAATTGCATCAAGATTGTGAATGAATTCAAATGGTAATACATTAGATTGTTGTAGATCCTATAGAAACCTCTTGACACATTGTGCATATGATTGCACTTATTCTAGAAACTAGGGCAGTGTACACATCACCTTCTTCAATATTTCATTTGTCATTCCATATATATATTTTTTGTAAATTTTCATCATACACATGACTGATAGAATGAGCTTATGTAGGGGTGAGAATATTAGAACTATTTTCTTGGACACCCCCTTGTGATAATGTCTCATTCAAATTTGTCCCTTTATCAATTTACTGACCTCCCTCATCTAAATGAAAACACACAAGAAACTTGTATTAGGTAGTAGAAAATGAAAAAAGCAATAAATTAGCACACTTCAAATTGAAATTCACTTACATGGACCACCCCTTCAGTGGAAAATGATCTTTTAATTAGTTCAGCAACCTTAAGGACATGTTTGCAAGTGTTCCCCCACAAACTCCAAGGGCACTCACAAACCAAAATGTGTTCGCAAAATTTCCAAATGGGGTAGTTGTCGGACCTATTTTGAATTTTCACCCAATTCCATCCAAGATGTGTTTCATCTGGAACACAGTCATTGCTCAAAATTGCCTTGGCCTACTCCAAACTAGATTGAATATTTAGAAACTTATACTTCGTCAAAAAACCATAATGTTGCAACATTTCCTCTTGCCGAAAGAATGGTTCCATTTTATACACAAGTGTGTAATAAAAATAGTCCATTTTCCTTGTGCATTTTTTTTACGATCACACAAGTATTGAGTTTGGAGTGTGCAATGGTATGACTCAATGGTTGCATTTGTATCCTAGTTGGCATGTAGGAATAGTCTACAATTTTTTTCCCACATGGCTGCAAAAAGTGTAATAGGAAAGTAAACCACAATTTAATAGAGGTAAAATCAAAGAATGTGAATGGTGTGAATTGAATGAGGTGATATAAATTATCAACTCACCAATTCGACCATCTCCTTCGCACCAGGTCTTCCTGAAGTACTCAAAAAATTGGGGCTGATTATTGAAATCCTCAAAGAAAGAGTTCAATAGTTGAGTGATGTTTTCCTTACTATCACCAATTTCCATCATGATTGTGCCAAGTTTGTGGAATATTTCCATTTCCCTTTCCTTGGTTGTGTACTTATGTACGTTCTTCATCCAAGCCCTTTTAACATGCTAAATGCATAGAAGCACACAACATCGAAAGATAGCCCTAATAGACAATAAAAATAATATTTTTTAGCGCTCATCTGCATGAAAAAGTGGCATTGAAAATAAATAGAAAATGAGAAAGGTACATAAATAGGCAAAGAGATTCCCATACTGTATGGCATAAATTTTTGTAGTGGCATCATCGGTCAAAAATGCATTAATTCTCAAGTTAGGTCTAGCTCTTCTTCCATGGGCATGCAATTCATGTAGCCACATAGAAATTTCCTCAATCTTGTTTCGTGAGAAGACTAACCATGCAATGGGAACATCACTTTTTTACTCATCGAAAATGAGAAAAGTATACAATTCAAACTGTAGACATAACAATTCAGCGTTAGCATTTTCATCGAAAAGATGAAGAACTATTTGTGAATGTTTATAATGCCTCACCCCATATTTGTTAGTGGAAAATGTGGAATCCATGGAGATGATTGAATTGTGTGAGTTAAAAGCCATCGTATCCATCATCCATATAGTTTGAACCTTGATAAGGAAAGTTGTATCATTCCCATAGGGCCATTGAAAGTAGAAGAAGTTGTCAAAGTCCTGTCCATTCCATATTATGATACTTGTCAACTATATTTTGTATTTATGTGTGTGAGTAGAACACATATTTTGCCAAGAATTCATTACATCCTTTCTTTTAAGGAATTCATCTCTTAAACATCATGCCACAGAAGATAGGATCACTAATGTGTCTATCTATTATTGCATTAACACTGATTTCCATGAGCAAAAGGATTTCAATATAGCTTCTGCATTTTGTAGATAAATTAGCAGTGAACATGGAATGACTATCTCCACTTGTGTCGCTAATGATATGGAAAAATTCACCATTTAAATCGATGTGGAACATTTATTTTTAGAGAATATAGGCAACATCGATTATGTCATGCATAACCTTTACAATGAAGTGGCATTGCAAACCTTGTCTTTGTATAAACCTTTTTTTATTTTGTGGTTAAGGCCAGTTGTTGTAGTCTTTAGAACCGTATGCACACCAGTAGCTATAAAGAAAGCATCATCTCATCACCTTGAATCAAGAGAGTAAAATATCATTGGACCATACACATGAATGTTGAAAGATACAAATCTATTCCACATAATTGTTTTTCCATAATTTTTGTCATCAATGGGATGTGTGATGGTACACTCTCTTTTTTCTTGAACATAATTTTTTTTCAAAACTTTCAACCAACATTTCACCATGAATAAAATCATCAAGTCTGGTATGAGGAGTTGTTGTGACAAGGTCAAGGACCCCATCCTCCTTGATGGCAATAGGAGTCCAATTCAAATTGCAAGATAAAAAAGGGGAGGCTCCATCCCGTACATCTTACACCTCCACATTGTATTCCTTCTTCCATTACACACCTCTCCCCATTCTAGGAAAGGATGGAATTGGATGAAAAATTAAAATTAGAGTGGATTCTGTCAAGAAAAAGAAATATTATTCATTGAACGTAAATAAAATATGCTTGCTTGTTGCCACCAACGTGAAACCAATAGGAGGTTGCTAACTTCAATAGAGGAAAATTAAAGGTGATAGATTGAATCAAGCTACACATAAAATATAAAAAAAACACGGGTTGGAAATTGGAGTGTGTATCTCAACATACGACTAGACATAGACAACGATAACACAATCAAAATTGTATGTAGACATTCAAGGATGAGCCCATTTTAGGTGTGCCACAAAAATTTATTTTACCTAAAGAGGAATGTTGTGAAAACCAACCATCATTTTCAAGAAAATATGTGTTGTTTGAGCAAGAACACAATGACTAGTTTAACCTACAACTTTGTATGTGGCATAGGAGTGTAACGTACATAACGGTATGTAAATACTTCTACAATTACAACATATGTATTATTTTGGAAAGATACATTGGTTGTGGTGCATGCGTATGTGTTAATGGAGAGGAAAGGTTAGAGGGTAACCAAAACCTTTTATGACAACCTTGTATGTAAAAATTGTTCATCCATTTATGCTAGCAAGACCAAAATCATAACATGTTTGTTGCATCTATTGATAAAATAATGAATCATTAATGGAGAGAATGAGGAAAGGCAAAAAGGTGTAAAATTTTCAAACAACCATGATGTAAGCCAATGTAGGTTGGAAAACATAATGTGTAGTTGAACCTCCAAACAGACATAAATACCACAAGTAAATTTTCTACCCTACATAAGTATAACTAAGATTCAAAATATATGAGGTGTACAAACCTCTTTTACCTGAGGAGTCATGTTGTGATATTCAACCTTTTTTTTGGCGTAACTTAACATGAGCAACAAAAGAAAATCTAGCAATTCATGAAATAAACAAGTGAAGGTTGAACCACATAATGAGTGGTTCAACCTGCAACTTTGTATGTGGTGTATGAGTGTAACATGCATAACAGTGTATAATTACTTCTTCAGTTGAAAAAATAGATATATTATTTTAGGAAGATATATTGATTGCGGTACGTGTGTATGTGTCAATGGAGAGGAAAGGTTAGAGGGCAACCAAAAAATTTGATGATAAAATAATATGTAAAAATAGTGCATACATTGCTACTAGGAACACCAAAATGATGACACGTTTATTGCATCTATTCAAAAAAATGAATATGTAATGGAGAGAATGAGAAAGGAAGAAAGGTGTAAAATTTCCTATCAACCATGTTGTAAGCCAATTCAGGTTGGAAAACACAATTTTTAGTTGATCCTCTAAGTGGACATAAAAACCCTAAGTAAATTCGCAACCCTACATGTAAATATAACTAAGATTTCAGAGTATATGGGGTGTACAAACCTCTTTTACTTGAGGAGGCATGTTGTGATATTCAAAATTCTATTTGGCATGACTTAACATAAGGAGCAAAAGAACATCTAGCAATTCATGAAATAAACAAGTGAAGGTTGAACCACATGATGAGTAGTTCAACTTGGAACTTTGTATGTGGTGTAGAAGTGTAACGTGCATAATAGTATGTAATTACTTCTACAATTGCAACAATATATATATTATTTTGGGAAGATACATTAATTGTGGTGCATGTGTATGTTTTATAGGAGAGGAAAGGTTAGAGGGAAACCAAAACCTTTTATGACAACCTTGTATATCAAAAAATTACATCCATTACTGCCAACAACACCAAAATGATAAAACATTTGTTGCATCTGTTGACAAAGTAATGAATTGATAATGGAGAGAATGAGGAAAGATAGAAAGGCATAAAATGTACTATTAACCATGATGTAATCCAATGGAGGTTGGAATACATAGAGTGTAGTTGAACCTCCAAGCAGACATAAATATCACAAGTAAATTCACAACCCCACATGTAAATATAAATAAGATTTCAAAGTATATGGGGTGTAAAAACGTCTTTTACCTAAGGCATGTTGTGATATTCAACCTTCCATTTGGGATGACTTAACATGAGAAAAAAAATCACATCTAGACATTCATGAAATAAACAAATGAAGGTTGAACCACACAATGAGTCCATTTCAACCTGTGACTTTGTATGTGGCATAGGAGTGTAACATGCATAATAGTATGCAATTACTTCTATAGTTGCAACACCAGATGTATTATTTTGGGAAGAGACATTGGTTGTGGTACATGTGTATGTGTTAATGGAGAGGAAAGGTTAGAGGGAAACCAAAACCTTTTATGAGAACCTTGTATGTAAAAGTAGTGCATCAATTACTACCAACAATTGCAAAGTGATAACACATTTGTTGCATTTGTTGACAAAAAAATGAATCAGTAATGTAGAGAATGATGAAAGGTAGAAATGTGTAAAATATCCTATCAACCATGATGTAATCCAATGGATGTTGGAAACATAGTGTAATTGAGCCTCCAAGTGGACATAAAGATTACAACTAAATTCACAACCCCACATGTAAATATAACTAAGATTTCAGAGTATATGGGGTGTACAATCCTCTTTTACTTGAGGAGACATGTTGTGATATTTAGCCTTTAGTTTGGGGTGACTTAACATGAGCAAAAAATCACATCTAGCAATTTATGAAATAAACAAGTGAAGGTTGAACCACATGATGAGTGGTTCAACCTACAACTTTGTATGTGGTGTAGGAGTGTAATGTGCATAATAGTATGTAATTACTTCTACAGTTGCAAAAACAAATATATTATTTTGGGAAGATACATTGGTTGTGGTGTGTGCATATGTTTTAATGGAGAGGAAAGGTTAGGGGCAACCAAAATTTTTTATGACAACCTTGTATGTAAAAAAAAGTGCATCCATTGCTGCTAGCAACACCAAAATGATAACATGTTTATTGCATCTATTGAAAAAAAAAGAATCAGTAATGGAGTGAATGAGGAAATGCAGAAAGGTGTAAAATTTCCTATCAACCATGATGTAATCCAATGGAGGTTGGAAAACATAAAGTGTAGTTGAATCTCCAAGCATACATAAAGACCACAAGTAAATCTGCAACCCCACATGTAAATATAACTAAGATTTCAGAGTATATGGGGTGTATAATCCTCTTTTACCTAAGGAGTCATGTTATGATATTCCACCTTCCATTTTGGGTGAATTAACATGAGAAGAAAAAGAACATTTGGCAATTTATGAAATAAACAAGTGAAGGTTGAACCACACAATGAGTGGTTCAACCAACAACTTCGTATGTGGCATAGGAGTGTAATATGCATAATAGTATGTAATTACTTATACAATTGCAACAATAGATGTATTATTTTGGGAGGATACATTGGTTGTGGTGCGTGTGTATGTGTTAATAGAGAGGAAAGGTTAGAGGGCAACTAATTAATAGGATTTTGGTACCATTTAGGGTTTAGGACCTAGGATATCCAAATCACAATTAATTATTCAATGGATGGAGGAAAGCCTTAGAGATCTTTACCTAAAGGATAGAATAGAGGAAAGATAATTGCTAGAGGGCTATCCTAGGGTATAGATCAATGAAGGGTTCACCACCCATCAAAAGCTTGGAAAAGACACATTAACATTCAACTCACAAAACCTTGTATTTTAAGCCAAATAATGAGTGCAAATGATGAAATTAAGCTACACAAAGCTAGGGTATGTGTACCCAGGAAATATGGATATGTGATGATTTTGAAAATGCAAATAAGCTACAAAAGTGCGTTATGGAGGACTAATATGACCTAGGTGGTGTATTAGTCCTACTGTTATTTTTTGGGGCAGATGTAAAGTCTTCAGATGTCGAAACAGAATCTCGAAGAATCTTTGAAAAATACCATATGGAGGACTAAGATGCCCCAGGTGGCATATTAGTCTCATTCTAAATTTATGAAATCTTTTTATGTGGTCCTAAGCTCCAGGGTCTGCACTTGCTTCTAGCCCAGATCTGAGGTCATGAAACTTCTAGATCTGGCCTATAGGTGAGTTTTCGTGAAGATGACAACTTTACAACTTTTAAAAAATTTCACTCCAAATGATCTTCAAGACTTCAACCTAAACCTACAATCACAAATATGCAATATGGGAAAAACATTTTTTTTTTAGTGAATGGGGGTTTTCCTTGGTCAAAACCCTAGTTGGTAATTAGAACAAATGATGAAATGAAGAATGAAACATTAAATATGTGAATGATATCACCTTGGATGATGTCTTTTGAAGCAAATCTGAAATCTACCAACTAGATAGATCTTAGATTTGATGTGAACAATGATTGCAAATAGATATTAAATGCTACATCCATAATCTTGGCTCAACAACATGAATGGATGTAATAAAACCTTGACATAAATATTGAATCTAGATGATGGCTCCAAATGCATGAGGAATTTCTCTTGAATGCTCTTGTGAACTTAAATATGCTATTAGGAATGCTCTCACAACTTGCTTAGATGAAAATGAGTGAAGGAACCTTGTATTTATACTTATTCATGCTTAATATCCCGAAATTACACCACAACAAGTCGACATATAAAATCATTAATTAAAGAAGGCTAAATCCTACCTGAATTTGAAATTAGATCCCAAAAATAAGCCAAGGAGGACTAAGACACCCTAGGTGGCATCTTAGTCCCAAGGCTCAAATATTGGGGCACAGACTCCAAAAAGTGGCCAATTTAAGATGCCTTGAAATTAGGGTCCCAAGACCCATGGAGGACAAAGACACCCTAGGTGGCGTTTTAGTCCCAATCCAAGTATCAAGGATACATAGATGAAAAATTAAATTATCACTTATCATTTGATATTTGTTTGGATTTTCCAAAAAAAAGATGTAATTCATCGGGCTTGTGGATGCAAAATAGGACCAATTAAGCCATAACAAAGAATAAATAAAGCAAGGAAAAACCAAACAAGTGTGAAAATGAAAGGGTGTGCATTTTACTACACTACAACAACCAAAAAAAATTATGACAATCTTGTATGTAAAAAAGAGTGCATCCATTATTGCCAGCAATGCCAAAATGATAACACATTTGTTGCATCTATTAAAAGAATAATGAATCACTAATGGAGAGAATAATGAAAGGCAGAAAGGTGTAATTTCCTATCAACCATGATGTAAGCCAATGAAGGTTAGAAAAAACATGTAGTTGAACCTCCAAGCTGACATAAATACTGCAAGTAAATTCACAACCTCGCATGTAAATATAACTAATATTTCAGAGTATATGGGGTGTACAAATATCTTTTACTTGAGGAGGCGTGTTGTTCTATTCAACCTTCCATTTCTAGGGTAACTTAACATGTGAAGAAAAATCACATCTAGCAATTCATGAAATAAACAAGTGAAGGTTGAACCACACAATGAATGGTTCAACCTGCAACTTTGTATGTGGCATATGAGTGTAACATGCATAATAGTATTTAATTAATTCTATAGTTTCCACAATAGATGTATTATTTTGGTAAGATACATTGGTTGTAGTGCATGTGTATGTGTTAATGGAGAGGAAAGGTTAGAGCAACAAAAAAATTTTATGACAACCTTGTATATAAATAAATGTGAATCCATTGCTTCCAACAATGCCAAAAGAATAACATGTTTTTTGCATCTATTGAAAAAATAATGAATCAATAATGGAGTGAATCAAGAAAGGCATAAATGTATAAATTTTTCTGTCAACCATGATGTTAGCCAATGTAGGTTGGAAAACATAGTGTCTAGTTGAACCTCCAAGTGGACATACAGACCACAAGTAAAACCACAACCTCACATGAAAAAACTAAGACCTCATTGTATATGGGGTATACAAACCAATTTTACCTGAGAAAGCATGTTGTGATATCAAGCCTTCCACTTGGGGTGACTTAACATGACCAACACAAGCGTATATGACATTTTATGACCTAAAAAAGTGTAGGTTGAATATCACGATGAGAAGTCCAACCTGAAAATTTATACGTAGCCTATAAGTGTAGTGTGAATAATAATATGTAATTACATCTATGGGTGCCAGAAATTTCAAAAGAAAAAAAAATGTTCTTTTCATCTATTGATATAATAATGAATTGGTAAGGAGTGAATGAACGTAGGCTAAAACACGTTGCATTTATTTGTGAAACATATGAAGAATTCTGAAAACAATTTTAACTTTAAACCACAATTGCAATGAATTGTGAAACTCACTTGCATTGAAAACCATAGTGAATGAGATAGATACTATGTTGACTTAAGATATTATTTAAGCTCTTGATAAATTGATAAAGCATGTGTAGTATGTGCAAAGGCAAAGAGGAAATGCAAATTTGGAGGCAACATGTTCTATAATTTATGAAATTGAAAAGGAATAGATCCTCTAAAAACACTTGAAAATAGGGAGATCAAACTTAATGAGATAGATATTGTTTTAACTAAAGAGATTATTCCCACTCTTGAGAAGTTAAGGAAGGAGCATGTGTAGTATGTGCAATGGGAAAATTGCAATGCAAAATTGGATAAACTCGAGAGATTTTGTATTGCATATGAATTTGTCTGAGAAGAGAAAGTGAAAGATGATGCTATAAATGGATTTGAAATAATGAAGTCAATTATTTGTGAGCATAAAACTAACTCAATGCACTGAACTCTCCACCCTTCAACTTACAACAAGCACAAATATATAAAATACAACCCATAGTTTTTTCCAACCTCCCTATAGTCTATTGATTTGAGGAAGTTGAAACACAATTTTTAGTCTACCTGAGATTTGTTATATATTTTGAAGATGTTCTTTTCATTCCATTCATATTGTGTAAACAACAAAAGTTTTTCATTACAATCATATTGTCTATATAATCAGAGGTGGGAAAACACAGGGCATTAAGAAACCTACAACCCACATGGTGTTGTAAAACCCTCTATATATAAGAACCCAATTGGTTGGTCACCCCTCAACTAAATATGGTTAGTTTTACGTATCCCCTAGTTGTAACTCCTCCCCAAATTCTCCACCCTTCATATTTTTACAAGCTCAACAAACTAACTCACAATCCACTTGTTTTCCTACCTACCTATATTTTAATGATATGTGGAAACCCAAATGCAATTCATACTATAAGAATAGTTATGGTAAATTTTAAAGGTGCCTTTTCTTACATTGGTACTTTAAGGTTTTCATTGCAATCATTTTTTCTATTTATAATTCAAGGTTGGAAAATACTGGGTGTTCATGAACCTCAGATCTTCTTAATGCTTTAGGAGGTAGCGGGTACTCGAATGTATGAAATGAATAAGGAAAAATTCATAAAAACACTTGTAAATAAGTAGACCAAAGTGTATGAGATAAATAATGTATTGACTAAAGATATTTTTCCTTCTCTTGAGAAGTTGAAGAAGGAGAATGTGAAGTATGTGCAATGGGAAAATGACAATGCAAAATTGGAGGAAACAAGTACTAGAATGTATGAAATGACAAAGGAATGTGCTATAGAAATACTTGAAAAGAAGAAGACCAAAGTGAATGAGATATATAGTGTATTGATTGAAGATACTCAATGTTGTTGAGAAGTTGAGGAAGGTGCATGTGCAATATCCACAATGGGTATATGGCAATGCAAAAATTGAGCAGCGGGTAGTAGAAAGTATGTAATGAGAAAGGAATCTACTATAAAAACATTTTAAAATAAGTAGACCAAAGTGAATAAGATAGATAATGTATCGACTAACTAGATTGTTCTTGCACTTGACAACTTGATGAAGGAGCATTGTGCAATATGTGAAATGGGAAAATGCCAATGCAAAAGTGGATAAAGTCGAGAACTTTTGTATTCCATATGAATTTATGCAAGAAAAGAAAGTGAGAGATGATTCTATAAGTGGAGTTGAAAAAATGAAGTCAAATATTCTTCAACTTAAGAATTCCATGGAACAAATACAATTCAAAATAAACGATAATGAAAAGGAAAAATCAGATCTTAGAATAGAAAAAGAGAATCAATTGGTTGGAGACATGAAACCCCTATGTGAAAAGGCATACAAGTTTTGTAAATAACTTATCAAACAAAAAACATCTTCATTCTCTAATCAGAAAGACACTCTCAAAGCTAAGCAAAGAGTAGCTACAAAGCTACACAAAATTATTGAAGACATTCAAAACTCTATCCAAGAAATGGATGGTGTTGTCCTAAGGGTTGATGAGGGAGCATCTACTCCAAAGCTTAAAGTAAAATTTATGAAATAGAAGGTAGAATCTCATGAAAAGGAATAATAGGGGGGTGATAACAGGTAGCAAAAGTGGGGATGAGGAAAAATGTGTGATTGATCGATCAACTTGTAGATGCAAAATAAATAGTTGGAACTGCTGAAACTGAAGTAAAACAACATAAACACTACAATTAACCACTTAGAAAAGGAATTAAAAGATTAAAATAAATTTGTATCATCGAAATAAAAGGAGTTTAATTAATGGTGTTGATAGACAACTACAATCTAAAAGACATGAAGTTGAAAAAATAAACACAACAATGGAATGTGTGATTTTCAAAACATCCATATTATTTTGTAAAAATCCATGTTGCAAAACCATACGTGTTAAGAAGCAATCAACCCACTATGAGAAAACCCCTTACATTTAAATAATGAGATTCAAATAACTAAAAAACCTCATTGTGTTTTTCAAAATATAATTATTTTGTGCATTTTTTTCAATCATGCGAAATTTAAACACAACAATGGAAGGTGTGATTTTCAAGACATTCATACTGTTTTGAAAAATTGCATGTTGTAAAACCGTACATGTTAAGAATCAAGCAACCCACTATGAGAGAACCCCTTACATTTAAACAAGGAGATTCAAATAGCTAAAAACCCAGATTATGTTTTCCAAATTACAATTATTTTGTGTACTTTTTTTTCAATAATGCAAAATTTAAACACAACAATGGAAGGTGTGATTTTTAGGACATTCATACTATTTTATAAAATTCCATGTTGCAAAACCATACGTGTTAAGAAACAAGCAACCCATCGTGAGACAACCCCTTACATTTAAACAAGGAGATTCAAATAACTAAAAACCCACATTGTGTTTTCCAAAATACAATTATTTTGTGCACTTTTTTTTTCAATCATGTGAAATTTAAACACAACAATGGAAGGTGTTATTTTCAAGACATTCATACTATTTTATAAAATTCCATGTTGCAAAACTGTACGTGGTAAGAAGAAAGCAACCCACTATGAGACAACTGTTAGAGTAATTGGGTATTTACTTTATTAATTAAACAATATTTGTTTAATTACTTAAAGTTCCCTTTTACCTCTTTTCACTTAAGCTAACATTAGGTGCATAATAATTAATTACTTTATTAATTATTATTGTGCAAGCCTAGGGTTTTCCTTTTTAGGGTTTTCATCTATATGTAGTTGTAAACTATCTTTTGTATTATTATTCATTTTACATTTTGTGTGAATTCATGGCTCCACATTCTTGAGCATTTCCTTTGTTGTTTCTCTTTGTTTCTCCTTGTAACAGGTTATTTGCTTGCAAAGATATTTTGGGCTTCTGTGGTGTTGTATCTTCTCAACTCCAACATGGTATCAGAGCTTCAGATTTGCAGTTGCTTGTTCTTGTTTTGAGATTTTGCATTGGAAGCAAATCTAGGGTTCTAAAGTTTTTTTTGGGTGGATTCAACATACTCCATTTTTTGGGTTCACTTTGGGCTCAAATGGACAGTGCCATTGGATTTGTAGCACCCAAAAACCCCTAAAATGACTGTCAAATCGTCGATTTTAGTTACAGTCAATTTGGAAGGCAAAATTTTTTTTGCCCTAGGGCCGTACGGAGCAAAAATTGCACCAAAAAACGGAGAAAATCGAAATTTTTTTTTAAAAAAAATCATTTTTTCCGGTTTTTTTTTGCACGGCCTATATAAATTGCAGCGTCGCCCGAGTGCCACCAAGCGGCCACTAGCCGTCGCTCCGCCACCCGTTGCTTCGTCCGGCTTGAATGCGCCCGTTGCCTCCGGCTCCCGCGCTCCTCATAGCTTCGCTGCCCATTGCCTCTGGCTCCGCCATGATCCCGCCTACGCTCCGTCGAGCTCGCCACTCCATCTGCCGTGCTCCCGGCTCGGCCCCTGCCGACTCTGCCGACTCTGCCGACACCGCGCCCAGCTCGACCCGAGTCCGCCGACACTCGCCGAGCCCACCGACGAGCTCGGCCGTGCCAACCCCTGCGGGCCTCCAAAACCCTGCTGCCCGGTCACATGGGTGACCACGGGCTCTACCCAGCCGCCAGCCCCCTATTCGTCTACGTGACCAGGGGCCAAAAACTTTAGCCCTTGAGGGCTCCAAACTATATTTTTTTTGCACATTGGAGCAGCTTGCGCTAAATCGGGCGTAGAATAGGCATTTTTTCTCAGTTTTTTGCAAACGAGATATCGTCGGAAAGCTGGTTCTGGCACCATTCTAGTGGTACTAGTAATTTTTCCTGATATTGCAGTTTTGCTGTGTTTTTTGCTAGTCAAAGTCAGAACTTAGTTTTTTCACTCCAAGGGGCGTATCTTTTGCGTCTGAACTCCGTTTTGCGCAAATGAATAGGCGTTGGAAAGGTGTTACAGTTCTCTTTCCAGATCTACAGTCTATTTTACCAGAATATTTACCAGGTATTTTTAATTCAGCTTTGTGTGTTTTTACACTTTGCTCAATTACTTGGTCATTCTGGCTCCTACATGAGTTTTGTTTGTGTGGGATGGGTTATATTAATTTGATCTAAATGCTGTAAGGTCAGATTTCTCAGTTTGTTTTTCATTTGAAGAGTTATCATGGGTTTCTCTACTCACCCTTCAGTTGTTCTTCTGGAACGGGGTAATTATGAGTCATGGGCAAAGGGTATACTTACACATTGTAGGTGGCTTAATATTTTGCCTTATTTGTATGATCTCATACTTGAACCAGCAACTTTAGAGGGTAGATTAGCATGGGATATTATTAGAAATCACATTGCAGGAGTTATATTGTCTAGTGTTGATCATGACACTGTGTTGCTTATATCGGACATTGATTGTCCTCACCCAGTTTGGACACATCTTTGGGAGATCTATGGAGACCCTATTCTATCTCCATTCCCAGAGATCCTGCTTTAGATTGTCTCATACCCATTTCTTGGAGAGAGAATACACCATTTGATCATGATACTTTAGAGGAGCTTGAGTATTTAGACACCCTTACTTATTCCGATGGATCAGAGATTTGTCTCATAGTTCCTACTCTTCAGACTGAGACTTCATCAGCATCTCTTGTTGTTCTTGATTCATTACAGCAGGGCATCATACATCTTCTAGACATAGCTACTTTGGACTCTTATGTTGCAGACATATCTTTCTTGTTTGTTGAGTCCTATATTGCAGATTTGGAGGATTATTTTAAGGACATTCATCTCCTCTACCTTGACATTCAAGTTATCACTATTCGCCCACCATTATCCGTGCATTCAAAGGTTGCATTTCAGTATTCTCCACATTAGTTTGGATTTGGCATTATTTGTTTCCATTCAAACAGTGAGACTCTTCAGCATCCTATCATGACACACATCTTGAGACAGATTGGTTCTTCATTCTTCACAGGGTTTCTTCGATACAGGTCCATGGATCCGTTTCTTCCCAAGGGGAGGAATATTATTTTCCGCTTCAGGATCTCCTTTTGGATTCTACATCAGGCATCTACCATTGTGACAGGAGTTTCTCCATTGTGGGGGGGCCTTCTTCTCTCTTTCTATATCTCCTATGGAGATCATTGTACATGTACTTATATGATAGAAGCTATCTATGGGGAGTATCATGTTATCCACCTCCTATCCTTCTTTCATTAGTGCATTGCATTCCTTCCTTGCATTCTATTTTGGGGAGGAGTTTTGTTCCCACTGGCTTTTCTCCTTCACCCCATTTCATTTAGTTTGCATTGATTTTGTACATGGGTACCTGATCTGGCCTTGTTGTTGGGACCAATTGCTTTTGATTTCAGTAGCTTCTTCTAGGTTTTAGCTTCTCCCTATGTCTATCTTAAGGGGGGGTGTTAGAGTAATTGGGTATTTACTTTATTAATTAAACAATATTTGTTTAATTACTTAAAGTCCCCTTTTACCTCTTTTCACTTAAGCTAACATTAGGTGCATAATAATTAATTACTTTATTAATTATTATTGTGCAAGCCTAGGGTTTTCCTTTTTAGGGTTTTCATCTATATGTAGTTGAAAACTATCTTTTGTATTATTATTCATTTTACATTTTGTGTGAATTCATGGCTCCACATTCTTGAGCATTTCCTTTGTTGCTTCTCTTTGTTTCTCCTTGTAACAGGTTATTTGCTTGCAAAGATCTTTTGGGCTTCTGTGGTGTTGTATCTTCTCAACTCCAACAACAACCCCTTACATTTAAACAAGGAGATTCAAATAACTGAAAGCCCACATTGTGTTTTCCAAATTAAAATTATTTTGTGCACTTTTTTTTTCAATCATACGAAATTTAAACACAACAATGGAAGGTGTGATTTTCAAGGCATTTATACTCTTTTGTAAAACTCCATGTTGCAAAACCCTAGGTGTTAAGAAGCAAGAAACCTACTATGAGACAACCCTTTACATTTAAACAAGGAGATTCAAATAACTGAAAACCCACATTCTATTTTCTAAAATACAAATATTTTGTGTATTTTTTTTAATCATCTGAAATTTAAACACAACAGTGAAAGGTGTGCTTTTCAAGACATTCATAGTATTTTGTAACATTCCATGTTGCAAAACCGTACATGTTAAGAAGCAAGCAACCCACTGTAAGACAACCCTTTGCATTTAAACAAGGAGATTCAAATAATTGAAAACCCACATTGTGTTTCCCAAATTACAATTATTTTTTGTACTTTTTTTTTCAATCACGCAAAATTTAAATACAGGTTTTACTCAAATTAAAGTGTTGAAAAGAATTAAAGTCAAATTTTTTTCTTGGAAAGAAAGATGGCTGACATTGGCTCGAAGAATTTTGTTGGTCAAATTTGTCCTAACATCCATTCCAAACTAATTTCTGGTTGTTTTTGCATGCTCTAAAGTGTGTTATTCATCAAATTGAAAGGCTTATAAAAGAATTTTCGTGGAAAGGAAATTTAGATGATACATAAAAATTCCATTAATATCTTTGGAGAATATGTGTTCTGATAAAACTAGTGATGGAGTGGGGATGCATAATTTAACTGTAAGGAAAATGGCTTTAGGGGCTAAGTTGGCATGGAAGATGTATTCTAGCCCGAAATTGAAATGGTGTAAGTTGATGCAAAGTAAATACTTGGATAATGATAGCCCATGAAGAATATTTATAATAGCTAATCCTATAGGAGGATCAATTATGTGGAACTTCATTTTGGATTGTAGAGATGTTATCATTCCATACCTCTCATGGGAAGTAAATAATGGTGAACAAGTCTTGTTTTGGAGGGATTCATGGAATGGTTTTCCATCTCTTAACTCCAATCAGGATTTGCAATTGGTAGAAAATATTTTATCAGAAATTTGGGGGACAAATTTAAAGAACTGTGTTCTTTCCTCTGATCCTCTTACAGGTTTGGTTAAGTGGAAGGATCTCTCATCTACCTCTCTTTCAAATAATCAAAAAATCATTTTTCCAAGTACTTTGAATAGTAGAACTGTTTATCTTTCTGATAATCGAGACAAGTTGATTTGGGTGCCTTCAAAGAATGGTAACTACATTGTTAAGCAGGGGTATAAGTCAATTATCTCTCAAGCATCACAACCCCAATCTTAGAGAGATTTTACTTTTCTCTAGATTCAATGATTTTTTCAAAGGCTGGTAGTTTTTCTTGGTTGGCTCTAAGGAATTGGATTTTGACTAGTGACAGATTCGTAAAATTTGGGATAGCCGAAGCCTTCAAATGTGTATTGTGTAAAGAGGAATATGAAATGGTGGATCAACTTTTTTTGGCTTGTTTAGTGGCTTAAGAGGTATGGGCTTTCATAATGGGGATATTGAATGTTTCTTTCCTGCTGCCTAAATATTTATGGGAGTTGTTCACTAGTTGGCCAATCTTGTATAAATCCTCCCTCTTTGCATGCATTTTCTTAGTAACTCCTGCAATGATAATTTGGTCAATCTGGTTGGAAATAAATAAATGTATTTTTAGGGGTTAGAATGCATCAATTCAAAGGATTAAGGAGAAGATTGAGAAACAATTTCAAAATTTTCAAATTCATATGTTTGCAGTTTCAAGACAAATTCCTCTTTTTTTACCAATTGGGATAATTTTATTCTAAATCATTGGAAGCATATTACATTACCTTTTCTAGGATCTTGCTTTCAACCAAATTCTGCCAAAGTAGATAGAAATAAGATTAACTGGATGCATCCCACTTCATCCTTTTGTAAGCTCAACTTTGATGGGGATTTTAGGGGAAATCTTGGTGTATCAGGGATAGGTTGTTGTATTCGGAATTGGAATGGGTTTTTTTATTACAGCCAAAGAAACTCATTTATCTACTTGCACTAATAATATGGAAGAATCTCAAGCTCTTTTTTTTGGGCTAACTATAGAAAAGTCACTTAACATCAATAAGCTTCATGTAGAAGGTGATTCTTTAGTGATTGTTAATGCATGCAAGGAGAAGAGTGTTCGCAATTGGAAACTAAGATACATTCTTCAAAATGCATGGGCATTTTTATCCTCCTTTGAAGATATCTAAATTTCTCACACATCATGAGGGCAACAAATTAGCAGATGCCCTTGCTAATTTGGTTTGTGATAGGCAAGAACTGGAACTATTTGATGGTGATGAGGGTTTTAAACAATACCCATGTCTTCAAGAGATAGTATTAGCAGAGCAGTCTTTTATACCCTAGCATGTTTATCATCATTATTAAAGTTGATGGCTTGCTAGCTTTATACCAAGACATAGTTTGATTAGTTATTCTAAGGAAAGATCATTTTGATTTGATGGAAGAATTTTTATTTCATGGTTATTTGTCTAATGGGATAATTTGTATGATACACTCGATTGGCAGTGAGTGTATGGTAATGATGGCATATTATTCCATATAAGGTACTTCACCTTGGTTGAGTTGTGATGATGGATTTCTAGCTTGAATCCAACATGTTTCCTGATTGGCAAGGTTATTGTGTAATGAGTACAACACACCATTTAACATACCTTGCAGTGGCTTGTGCTTACATCACTGCTACAATCAGCCTCTTGTTGGATTTGAAGGGTAGAGACTAGGATTTTCTTGTGAAATAGGCTACCAAAGAAGGATAGTTGCCCATAAAATTATGATTTTTCCTAATGTTTTTTTTTTGTAGGTACTTCAAGGCATGTTGATTTGAATGAAAATTTATTAAATATTTCTAAGGAGGCAAGTTCTCACGAGCTTGCATGCTTCACAGGTGTCTTGAATTAATGGGCTCTCTCTCACATGAAATGAAATCATGACCTCAAACTATGAATGAATACCTCTAACAAACATTCATTGGCTTTAAAAGGCAGTGTTTGTAAAGTGGTGTTTTGTCTAAAGTCACTGCTAGTTTCTCCTATGCGCGAGATGGATATCTGAGAAGTGAGAGCTATGAGAGAAGTGTGTTGCAAAGTGATTGAGTGGCATTTTGACCATGGAATTTCAGGGTTAAATGAAAAGTGCAGCCATGGGATCATCCTTTTGAGGAATATCTCACTCATGAATGCCTCAATATGGTATTCAAAGTGGAATTCCCTAGGGTCGAGGAGTCTATATGTTATGTTCTTGGTGTGGAGGTCACCATCCCAAGAGCTAGGAAAATAATCTTCCCTTCCCGGGTTCTTTCTATATTTTTTTCAAACATCATGGACTTAATTTAATCTCTAGGATAATTAGAGACAATTGTACGAAAAATTTGTTAAACCCCAGTTTCTTGAAAACAATTCTAGTTTAATTATTGTCCAAGGCTATAATGTTTTTAGTGGTGAAGGGTATATAGGGGGTGTGTTTCCTAGAGTTTTTCAAATAGTATTTAGGATTTAAGGATGTAAGTGTGTGAAAAATATGTGTAAAGAAATAACAATGACACACTTCAATGAAACATTATTAGAGAATTTAAATGACAAATTGATCTAATTTAAGCATATTAAAATCTCTAAAATCGTTCCATTGCTCTCTATCTCCAAGGATTTATTAAACCAAAGTGGCTCTCAGATTGTATGCACTATGATTATTAAAATGACAACCTAGAGAATGAAAATGATAAATTATATGATATGTTGTGATGAAATGATTGATAATGAAAGCTATGATATTATGATACTGATATGAAATGATATGATAAACTATTGTAAACTAAGATGCAACTAATATAAAATTCATGATTATGAATGCTAATATGCTTGCTAAAATGATTCTATTTGATAATTATTAAATTCTTGAATGCTATATGCTCTAATGTAATTTTTGCAGAGTAAGTTTGCACAAAAGTTGGGATCCATTTGTTGTAGCAAGAGGTTGCTTTTATAGATTTTTGAAGGAAAAATGTGATGTGGCAACAAGCAACAACTCAGATTTGATCTGGATAAATCAATGGTAGAGAATGAAGAATTTGGAGAAGAAGAAGGGGAATGCTTCTCTCAGCAAAACATTCTACCAAGTGACCAAGAAGAAAAAGTGGAAGAAGAGAGCCAATTCTCTTAAGAATGTTCCAAAATTAGTTGGAAAGATAAAGCATAATTGAATACAATTTGAAACTTTCAACTTTGTTGAGAGAAAAGTTGTAGACATGTGCTCAATTGAAAATTAGACTTATTCAATTTTGGAGGAATATTAATTAAATAAAACAAATAATTGAAATTTGTTTATTTAATAAAAGGGGATGATAATTAAACAAACTATGTGATTTTGTTTATTTAATTAAGATGAAAGAATTAGATAATTAAATAAAACAAACTATTGAATTTTTTTTATTTAATTAAGATAGAAGAAAATAGAATGTGAACTATAGAAATAAATATTTCTATTTATTTATAAGTAGATGAATTAAAGGTTAATTAATCAGATTTATCCAAACCATTTTTAGGTTTATACAGTTTGCCCCTCTTTGAAGTGATGTGTTTACACATTGCTTCAAAGAATAACTTTGCTACTAGTACTGACAAAAAATTTATGATATGTCTCAAACACTGATTTTTGAGTGATAATGTATATATGCCCCCTCGAGAGATAAATTGATGAATTTTTGAATTTTTAGGAAATTTTAAATTTTTTTATGATTTTTGTGATAATGTGATGATGATTTGATATTGAAGTGATTTATCTCTCGACAAATGATTTGAAAACTTCCCCATTGATGAATTAACGAATTTATCCCTTTTGGAAAATAAAATAAATCAACCCCATAAAAATCCCATTTAATCACCCTTTAAAAGGTTAAAAAGGTGATTTTGAAATTCATTTGTGCATTTTGATTTTGAAATTTGAGAGTAATTTAGCAACTTTGTGCATTTGGAGAAAAATGGCAATTCCCTACCACACACACTGATTCGAGCACATGCGATGTGAAAACCGTCCGACAACGTAGGCACCTCCGGTACATACCCCAAAAACCTTCCTCGTAATTTGTGGAAATCATTTTTCCCTCCATTTTCTTGTTTGAATTCTACTTTCATTTTTTTAATGCTTCCAATGCTCAATGTAGCACATTTGATTATTTTTTAGGTGCATTGATTGTGTTTGTGCATATAATTATATTTTTAGCGCATCCATGGTAGGAAGTAGGGAATTTGTTGAATTAGCGCATAGATATGATTTTATAGAGCATTGATAGGCTAGATTAGTGCATTGAATGAATGAAATAGCGCATTTAGGGGAATAGCACATTGGCTTCCTTAAATGGTGCATTCACCATATTGGTGCTTTGATAACCTATTTTGGCATGTCCATGAATTTAAATGGCGCATTGACTTTTTTAGCGCTTTGATAGACTATTTTGGAGCATCCATGTCAGAAAGATGTAATTTTTAGTAAACTCCTTGATTTTAATGTTATTCAATCGCGTTAGCCTTTGATGTGATTTTGATTAATGATCCTGATAGATTTAGATGATTATTGATCTCATGATAGGTGAGATTCAGTGATTGGTTGATGATAATTGACCTCATGATAGGTGAGGAAAACTTATAAATTGATTGATTAACCTCATGATAGGCGAGGTTGAATGATAGATTGATTCTCATGAGATTTGATCAAAGTCTCACCAGAGATGATTAGATTGATAGGCTGATTGATTTCAATTGATTGACAAGATTACTAATTTGCAATATTTTGTGATGATAGGAGCCTTTGGTGAATCTACAGATTCGTGAGTGTTTCCCTCGAACATTGGATTTGATACCTCAGCTAGTACAACCTAAGGTAGATATTATTGCACGATGTGGTTTGTCCTCTCTTCTAGATATGCCCCATATTAGGATTAACAGGGGTCTCCTAACAGCCTTAGTAGAGAGGTGGCATAGTGAGCATAACACCTTTCACTTACCTACCAGTGAGATGACAATTACCCCAGAGGATGTGTACCATATTTTGAGGATACGTGTTGTTGGAGAGCTTTTATTATATGATTAGACTAAGTAGGGAGAGACTAATGCTTTGCGTAGAGTATTTGAGGATGATCGGATATGTGGTTATGAGATTCCCTAGAGAGAGATGGTTGATGCATATGCAACACTACCATCTATGCTTGTTGGATTCATTGGGGGTTTCTTATGTCTC
Organism: Sequoiadendron giganteum; assembly: GCA_007115665.2. Lineage (NCBI taxonomy): Eukaryota > Viridiplantae > Streptophyta > Pinopsida > Cupressales > Cupressaceae > Sequoiadendron > Sequoiadendron giganteum. The sequence continues at coordinate 259,727,796 of CM021109.1, read as the reverse complement.
GACCATAGGTTGAAGGGACTGTTAGTCAAATGGGGTCATATCCTAGAGTAGATGATCTTACAGGGTACCTGATATGCTTGGGGTTGTTGTATGTTAGCCCATTTATAACATGATCTACACCAGGTTGTTTATCTCAGAGGGCGTAGTTTGTCAACCAAAGTCACTTTGTTATAGATATGGGCATGAGAGCATATAGCCATCATGTGTCCCATTGTTGATAGACAACGACCAATTGGGAGACCCTATGTTCATGGCTACATGGGTCTAGTTGTCCAACATAAGTTGGGAAAATTGGAGTAGTGGAGGCATGTACTAGATGATCTTGAGGAAGTTGTATGGAGGCCCTACATTGGTTGTGAGCAGTGGGTAAAGGATGTCACTGAGATGCCATATGTGTGTCAGTCAATGTACCTGATCGGGAGGACAAGATTTATTATTGAGAGATTTTCTGCTAAGGAGGGTGATGTGGCAATATGGCCAGTTATAGGGCATGCCGTAGGGTGTATCTCATTATGCATGGTGATAGATGGATGCTACAGAGTGGGGGCCCATGCTGTCATATGATGCTGCAGTTGAGGAGTATCAGGGTTTACAACCAATTATTAGGGATTATCATCCAGAGGTCATTGAGGCTCAAATATCCAAGGAGTATGCACAATATCTTTTCTTACATCCATTCCCATGGATCTCCATCCCACATGAGTTGGTACCATTGTTAGATGAGGAGGAGAGGGCAGTAGTACATGGTTGCAGGAGGAGGAGGAGAGATGGAGGAGATGTGGAGGAGGATATGGCAGAAGAGGAGGCAATGAGTAGTGATGATGATGGAGATGATGACGACAGAGATAATGGATATGGGGGAGGTAGAGGAGGGGGTGATGGAGGTGATGGCGGTGGTGTAGCATTTGATGTTAGGGATGTCATGGTGCCTCGGTGAAGGAGGTATTTGGTGGAAGCAACACAATGTGTGTAGATTGGACTATCATCACATCAGTAGTAGACACAGATAGTTGCCTTACAAGTGTAGGTTCATAAACTACAGGGTCAATTAGCACAGGTGTAGACATTGTTAGCATAGGCACAAGCACATGCTTAGTTAGCCACATTGACAGTCAAGAGAGATGTGGATAGACATCAGGGCGTGTAGGCAGTGGCCTTATTTGATAGATTATAGAGAGTGGTTGAGGGTACCATTGTTGGTGATATGATGAGATAGGTCACATGAGTCACTAGAGAGGTTGAGTACTACCAAGGCCAATATCATGCATTTGTTCTTGCAAAGCAGAGAGTCAAATATGCACAGTATAGATCAACACATAGCCACTCTCAAACAACCAACATGGGTGTGACACAACCACCACGTAGAGATATCAGTCCTGACCTAGGTATAGGTGCACCCAGTGTAGGTCCATCAAGTGGTGCTATAGGAGGCCTAACGAGACCAGCGAGGTCTGGGGGGAGCACCTCATAGCTCCATTTGATTGTACTTGATGTATTTGGAGACATTTGATGATGTACACTCTGATTTTGACTCAATACCATTTTGATATTATATCTCTTGACATTTATTCAGATATCATTGTATACTTGAAATTATTATTTTGGAGATTTATATGATAAGCGGTGGATTATTTATCTATATGTGTTCTATATGATTCTATGATGGTTGGCTATGATATATGCATTTAATTTCCATTCTATATGCTATGTGATGTTTATATGATGATGATGTTATGAATATTCACTCATGAAATAATGATATATGGATGTAATGGTAAAATGATGTTAATATTAATATGCCATGAGATGAATGTGATAATGCAAATGATATGTAATGCAATTTGTTTTTGATATTTTATGATGCAAATATGTATGATCTAATGTATGGATAAATTTATGATATGATAATGCAAATATATGATCAAATGTATGGATGAATTAATGATATAATAATGCAAATATATGTGTTATGCAAATGATTATGCCACTATATGAGAATGATAATGTTTTTGTTAATGTCAAGTATACTTAGTCCATTAAATGATAGATATAACATTGTTTTTGAAATATTTGCCAACCCTAGAGAAATATATTCTACAGATGTAAAGCTAATATGAATGAAATCTAACTCAACCATGAAAATCTACATATGCAAAATTTGTCATTGTAGACATGGAAATGTATAAATGTTGTTCAACACACTTGATCCTGATTACTAACATCATTTCTTTCTAAATCATACATTTTGTCTCTTAATCATTATTCATTTGATTAAGTCTATTGCCTCCTTTGACTAAATTAATCAATTTAATTTAATTAACCTTACCTTTCTGTTTAATTAGATAATTCATTTTATTTGATTAAATCCCTAAAGTCTTCTTATTAAATTAAATAAATTAAACCTTATTTGATTTAATCTAACATATTCCTCCTTAGTTAAACAAATCAAATCATTTATTTAATTAAACCCTTCCTCTCATTTTGATTTAAATCAATCCTAAAATCTAAGTCAAAATGGTCAAATCATCTAATCTCTCATTAAATTGATCAAATCTTGATTAATTTAATCTCAATCACTAAAATCCTCTAGATAATGCAACTTGCACAATAGATCAATTACTTTGATTTATTTAATTGCCTATTTTCTCTCAACATAGCATCAAAAGGGAATATTCCCTCATTTGAATTCAAAAAGGCCAAGTGGACTTGGTCCTTCCAACAAGGCATTCAATGCCTCTTACATGTCCTTGACCTTGAGCCAAGTGACATTAACTTCACTTCTCTTCCCCCTTCAACAAGTCAACTCACCATTTCAAATTCAAGTTTATGCATTTATTATGCACATTGGCCAAAATGTGCTCATTCCTCATCCAATCACATGTGGACAAGTGGCACAATGCCATTGGATTATCTTTTGTCCCACATTGCTCAATCTTGCTCACTTCTTCCAAATAGAAGTCTATAAATTGGAGACCTCTCTTCTCAATCTTCATCCACAATTTACATGCAAAGTTACTCTCTCCAATTGAGAACTAATTTTGCTCATCATATCCAAGCATTCATCATTTTGTCACATTTGATACCAAGGTTATGCTCAAATCTCTTTGGAGGATTGACCATTTCTAGATTCACATATCATTGCTACTTAGAAATTGGGAAAGGGCCAATTGCAACACTTCATTGGCACCAATTCCCCCACAAGATCATCATGCTATTAGCTTAATTAGGATTGCTTTCATTTTTATTTGAGTTTTGTTAGTTATTTCCTAATTTAAGCTTGAATAGATGGATTTTATGGGGAATCTCTCATATTTGCATGCATTATGATCTAACATCTAACCATGTTTGTCATCTTTGTGCATTTGCAGGTTTAGGGGTTCACAGTCATCTTGACAATCCATTTATCATTCTTTTATCATCATTGATCCTTCAAGATGTTGAAAGTGAGTATAAGCATCGATGGTATAAGTTAGACCATGATGACTTGAGTTTTTCTTTCATGATTTTTGATATTGCGAGTTAATGCAAGCATGTAGGTATAATTAAACTTAGATGAATTGAGCATTTCTTGAGTAAAATAGACAAGAATCAATCATTTTCCTATGGGAATCTGAAATGTCATCAGTAACACATGGTAGAGAACATCTCATGACAATTCACATAGTAATAATGATCAATTCACAGACAACAGAGAAATAAAAATCATACTTCTTCCTTGCTTCTCTAGTTCAATAGATCATCGATTTGCTCCAAAGATATGATAACAAAAATCAAAGTACAACATTTGAACATTCAAGCTAAAGTGGTAAAATCATGATTCAAAAGAATATCATCCATTTAGATTTGATATGATTTATTGATTTAAGTTGTTTGATTTGGATGGTTTGATCTTTTGATAAGTGATGATTGATTTTTCAATTTTGGGTTTCCCTATTATCATTGTGTGTGTTCTGTTGTCATACTATTGTTTGTCTTGTTTGTTTAAGACCATAGTTTATTACCCTCGGTGAGTTCAAGATTTTTCCCCCAAGCTAGGGTGAGACACGACCGCATTGCTAGGATATGTGCATGAGGTTCTCAATGATAAGAAAAATTATGGTTAAAGAGAATGACCAAGACATGCTCAAATAGATGGAACAACTAGTCTATCACAAATAGCGCTTGTTTCTTGGTTTTCACTACTTGTTTTTATTGCACTTTGTAGATTTTATAAATAAAAAATTGTTTCTCTTTTATTTATTTTATTTTTTTGTATTTTATTAATATTTTTTTATTTTATTTTTTTTGTTGTCACCAAGATGCCAATTTGTCAAGTTTTCATCAAGGCGACCATTTTGTGAAGACGTTTTTTTTTTTTTTGTATTTTTCAAGACTTTCACCGTACACTGAATGATTCAGTAATAGAATTTTTTGAGATGGATACTATTGATAGGTTCATTGAAAAAATCCCCTTTAGGTGTAGATAATTGATAAGCTCCTGATCCATAGACTGGTATGATGATGAAGGGACCTAGCCAGTTTGGTTCAAACTTAACTTTCTTTTCGTGATCCTGTTCATTGTGATGGTTTTATTTTAATACAAAGTCACCAACTTGAAATTCTCTAGGTTTGACTCTGTGATTGTAACTCTTGGACATCCTCTATTGATATTCTTTAAAATGGTCCACAGCTTGTTGATGACGCTCATCTAAAAGTTCCAGCTCTTGAAGTCTAGACATTCTATAATCCACATCTGAAATGATCCCCTTTAGTGACACACAAAGTGATGGTATCTCAACCTCAATAGGTAGAATGACCATTGATCCATATACCAAATAATATGGTGTAGCTCCTATAGGTGTTCAGATGCTAGTTTGGTATGCCCAAAAAGCAGGATTTAGTTGAACATGCCAATCATGTCCAATCAAATCCAACATTGTTGACTATTTTCTTTAAGATTTTCAATATAGTTTTATTTGTGTGATGCATAGAGGGTGGTGAAATACTCCTTAACAACCCCAACCTAATCAAACCTTAACAAGGCAACCACTCTCCAAAGGCTTTCAATTTTTAAAGCATCAACTCACCCTCAAAGGCTTGTAGCCTTTCAACCTTGAAAATAATGGAAAATTCACCACCAAGACCCTCAAACTCCTAAACCTCAAAGATTTAGAAACCCTTTAACCAATATTCCAACATTCCAAAATATCTACATAGGTTTCTTTGAGACAAAATAGAGATTCAATAACTCACCCCTACTTTAGGCTAGGCAATTAGCCCCAATTGTAAAGGAAGTGCCTTGTAAACACCTTGATTTCAAAAAAAATCATTTGAAAAATTCAAAATGTGACCCAAAACAATAAAATCCACCCTTCTAAGATTCAAGTCCCTTTCAACGCTGATCCAAGAAACCCTCCTTTTTCATGAAAAATCTAAGGGTTTATTCAAAGTCTTGAATTTTTGGGTTACCAAACCCAAACAACGCTTCCAACATGTCTCAAAGGCCCTTCAAAATCTCAGAAGTTTCTCACATAACCAAATCCTTCAATAATTCATTGAAACCCTTCATTTACCCACCATTTTCATAGATACAATGCACTTCCCACCCCCAGGCATCACTCCACTCTCTCAACACATTCCCACAGCCTACAAAAACAACATGAAATCACTAACACACCCTTAGAGAAGCCATTCCACCAAGACACATGTTTTTATAGTAGGTGGATGGCTTATTTCATACTTAAAACTTTAAATCAAGCACCTACAGGCCTGTTATAGGCAGTTTTCTGAAAATAAGTTAGATCTCACTCAAAACTTGGTGTTAAACCCTCCAAATGGGTGGAATGTAAATCTAATTCATGGTATTAAATTATGAATAAGTTTTCATAGCATTTGAATCCTATATGGGATCATACAAGTCTGAAAAAACAAGAAAACAAGAAAAATATGATAAAATTAACAGAGTCTTGATTGATTTTATTCTTCCAAATCTTCTATCCAACACTTATGATGATGTTATTAACCTTTTTAATGGTTATTCCTCAAAAAAAACCAAACAACCAACCCTCAACTACCTTTTAAACCTCCTTGTGACCGTTGGATGCAAATTATATTATGTTTTACAATTTTGCATTGTTGCAAGTTTATTATTGACAATTTTTGCATATTTCCAATATTGACATCCCTGACTCTCCTAGACTCCTAAAACATTAAATATGGTCTATCTAGACCTTATTCAACTCCTAACATGAAACACACTTGAAAAATAGAATAAACCTTCACCTTGACAACTCTGTCAAACCTGACAATGACTAGGAATTTTAACATTTTGCATATTTTGCAACTTCCTCGTTGATTGTTACTCAAAAGACTCCAAATCACCATGGATGGTTTTCATCATGGCCTTATTACACAAATTTGACTCAAAACTCTAAAAAATAGACTCAACCTTGTTTAGGACAACTAAAGAGAAACATGAAAGAATTGGTGCTCCTACACCATACACTTGATTCATGCCTCATGAATGATAGTAGAAACTTGTGTTTGTCTTCCTTTTAAAGACTTTATTTCCTCCATAGGCTTGCTCAACTGAAATTATCCTCCATGGTGGTGTGTATGCTATCCCTATCTCGGACTTTCTTTTTCCTCTTTTTTCCTCATCTTGTCTTCTTTCAATAGATCTTCTATATGCCCCTGAACTTTGTTTACACCTACAAAAGGTGCCTTCACTGTCCCTAGACCTGCACACAAAATATTGTAACACATACCTTTACCTTTTTCCACCACCACCCTACGCTTGTCAAGTTCATCAATCTCAAAAAACTTTGCCTTAACAATTCCAAACTACCCTTCAATATTATTTCCTAATGTAGTACAACTCACAGTCCCTACAAGGATGGTGTTTTCACCCTTACCCTCAACCTACATCTGCACATTAGTCTTTCCTTGACCTGTTTGTGACATCAACATGCTACCCTCATTATTCAAAACTGAAACATACTTCCTTTGATCTGTTTTAGACTTAACCATAGGCCCATCTTCCACCTTTAAACTCATAGTTGTCCTCTCACCGCTCACCTTAACTATATCTAACTTAGGCATGAGTTCTTCCTCTATCTTTAAACTTCTAATTTTCCTAGCATCCTTAACCTATTCTATACCTTCAAACACATTGTTTTTCTGTCCTCAAGCCTTAAAGGCTCCCTCTTTCCAAAGATGGCCACCTTAGACTTGTATTTATCCCTTCCACTTGCCTGCAAAGGACTTAGTTTGAAACTCTCATCATCCTTCCTAATTGTATAGGTGTTCTCCCTGCCATCATACCTGGACCTTCAATCGAATTGCCATGGTCTCCCCAAGAGAGAATTGCAATAGTCCATTGACAATATATCACACAAGACCTTATCTTTGTAGTCCACAATCTCTAAATCCACATAGGCTTGCTCATTCACCACTAAGGTTTCACTATCATTCACCCAAGAAACTTTGTAGAGTGCTTCATGAGGTACCTTCTCTAGTTGCAAATTATTTACCATCTCCCTGACACCATATTATCTCTAGAACTTGAAGAAATGACCACTTGACACACCTTACCTTTGCTCTTGCATGAAGTTTTGAATAGACTCCTCCTTTGACTCATGTCTTCCTCCTTAGGTGCCTGCAACAAAGTTCTTCTTACCATAAGTGTTTCTCCCTCTTCTAGATCAACAAACTTGCATGAACTTTCACACTCTTCTTATTGGACCAGTTGTGTTCTTCTTTCACTCTTCCTATCACAACTTGATGATGAACCTTGGCCTTAAGGACACTTAAAAAATGGGTGTCCAAATTCTTGACAATTGTAGCATCTCCCTAAAAAGGTGTTTGCATTTATTCCCCCACCAAATATGCTTATTGTACCTCTCCATCCACCTCTAAAATCAGATTTCTCTTGCTCCTTCTTGACATCTCCTTGACTCTCATTGTTTGGCTTTGAATTAGGATTAAATCCTCTACCTCTAGAAGTGTTGCCTCTTCCTCTTGCTGCCTTCTCTTGTCTCCTCTTTAGTTTTTCTTCTGCCCTCATTGTCATTTGGAAGAATTGTTCAATTAATTTTGGTGCCAACAAACTAATCTCATCCCGAATGTTATATCTCAGACCATTCAAATATCTAGCTACCATCTCTTCCTCATCTTCTTCATGTTTAGTTCTTATGATTAGCCTATAGAATTATTTAGTGTATGATTGCACATCTAGTTCCTTTTGTCTAAGATTTTGCAACTTCTTAAGCAATTGAACATTATAATCAAAAGGAAGGAATTTTCCTTTGATTTTTGTCTTCATTTTCTCCTAGGAAGTGATCTTTCTTTTTCCTTTCATCTTGCACAAAATTCCACCATAATAAAGTATGCCCTTTCAGATTTTTTTTAGCCTTCTTCACCTTATGCCCTTCATCAATCTCTTCACTATCAAAATAGTTCTCCATGGCTCCAATCCAATCCAAGAGCTCTTCACTGTCAATTTTTCCTCCATACATAGGCACATCCATTTTACCATGTCCATCCTTCTTCACAACCTTCAAAAGCTTCATCATTCTCACATCTTCTGGATCCATCTCCTCTTCTTCACTAGATGTCTCTTCCTCTTCAAAATCACTTTCTTCCAAAATAACCCTACCTTTTTCCTTCATCACAACAATATCCTACTTCATGGATTCTATTTCTTTATCATGATTGTCAATCTTCCTTGCAACAACATTCCCCTTAGGAGGAATTTTGATTCCTCCAAATTCCCTTCTTCTTACAGCAAAAACTTCAACCTTCTTTCACAAGAGACCCACTCCCTTGATCTAATACCACTCTGATGTAGATAGCATGGTGAAAGATTCCTTAACAACCCCAACCTAATTAGACCTTAACAAGGCAACCACTCTCTAAAGGATTTCAATTTCCACATCATCAACTCACCCTCAAAGGCTTGTAGCCTTTCAAACTTGAAATTTAGGCACAATTCACTACCAAGACCCTAAAACTCCAAAACCTCAGAGATTTAGATACCCTTTAACCAATATTCCAACATTCCAAAAGATCTACATAGGTTTCTTTGAGACAAAATGGAGATTCAATAACTCACCCCTACTTTAGGCTAGGCAATTAGCCCCAATTGTAAGGGAAGTGCCTTGTAAACACCTTGATTTTGACCAAACTCATTTGATAGAGTCAAATTGTGACCCAAAACAACAAAATCCACCCTTCTTAGATTCAAGCCCCTTTGGACGTTGATCCAAGAAACCCTCCTTTTTCATGCAAAATCCAATGGTTTATTCAATGTCTTGACTCCCAAGGTTACCAGACCCAAAAAATACTTCCAACATGTCTCAAAGGCCCTTCAAAAACTCAAAACTCCCTCACATAGCTAGTTCCTTCAACAATTCATTGAAACCCTTCATTTACCCACCATTTTCACAAAGAAAACTCACTTCCTAGCCCTAGGCATCACTCCACTCTCTCTACACATTCCCATAGCCTACAAAGACAACATGAAATCACTAAAAAACTCTTAGAGAATCCATTCCACCAATAAATAGGTTTTTATTGTAGGTGGGTGGCTTATTTCATACTTAAAACTTCAAATCAAGCACCTATAGGCCTATTACAAACAGTTTTCTGAAAATAAGTTAGATCTCACTCCAAACTTGGTGTTAAACCCTCCAAATGGGTGGAATGAAAATATAATTCATGGTATTAAATTATGTATAAATTTTTAGAGCATTATAATCTTGCATGGGCACGTAGAAGTTTGAACAAAACAAGAAAAACAAAGAAAACTGAGAAAATTAATAGAGTCTTGATTTATTTAATTCTTTGAAATATTCTAGCCAACACTTACAATGATGTTCTTCACCTTTTTTAAGGTTATTCCTCCAAAACCACTAACCGACCAACCCTCAACTACCTTTTAAACCTCCTTATGACCATTGGATGAAAATTACATTGTGTTCTATAATTTTGCATTGTTACAAGTTTATTATTGACAATTTTTATATATTTGCAATATTGGAACCCCTGACTCTCCTAGACTCCTACAACATTAAAGATGGTATATCTAGACCTTATTCAACTCCTAACATAACCCAAAATTGAAAAACAAAATAAACCTTCACCATGACAACTCTGTCAAACTTGACAATGACTAGCAATTTTAACATTTTGCATATTTTGCAACTTCCTCGTTGCTTGTTACTCAAAAGACTCCAAATAACCATGGATGGCTTTCATCATGGCCTTATTACACAAATTTGACTCAAAAATATAACAAGTAGACTTAACCTTGCTTAGGACAACTAAAGAGAAACATGAAAGGATTGGTGCTCCTGGACCATTGAGGCCTCTGTGTAGCCATTTCTCTAAGGATAGTACGGTGTTGAAAAGCGATGTTGGACATGGAACCTTTCACACAATTCTTGGAAATCCTAATTCTTAAAAGGTCTATCATTTTCAGTGATAATGGACTGAGGAACATCATACCAATAGATAAGGTAATTTAAGATAAAGGATGAAATTTGTTTTCCTGTGATAGTTGTTAGAGGAACAACTTTGTAAAGTACTTTGTATCAGTAATAATATTTTTTGTCCATTGGATGAAGATGGATGAATCTTACCTATGAGATCGAATCCCCACTGACAAAAAGGACACATTGATGTGAAATTTTGTAGCTCCTATACTGGTGCATGTATGAGATTTTCGTGGATCTGACATTTTGACATTTCTTGACATACTGAAAAGACTCCTCCATATTCAGCTAGTAATACCCGAAACCGAGGAGTTTATTCACTAGAGTTAGTCAACTTAAATGTGTTCCACAGATACCTTCATGAACCTCACGTAAGGTTGTCTCAAATTCGTCACGTTGTAGAAACCGTAAGAGAGTTCCATCAAGACCTCGATAGTAAAGTATGTCAACAATCAAGGTATGTCATACAGTTTGGTGAATGAAGTTTCATTTTTGGTTTCGAGAAAGATTAGGAGGAAGGGTTTTTTCCTTTAAGTAAGTATATATCTTCCCATAGATGGATGTTTTAGGGTAAAAAATATGGCATATGGTTTGGGATTCGGGATCATCATAGATGGGAATAGATGGGAGTTTTTGTTGTAAGGTTTGTAGCTGATGTCTCATTGCAACCACTTCATCTATATTTTTTGGTTTAGTCTCAACTCTTTTAGGTGTTTCTTTTAGTCTATTAATATCAAAGTCGTTTGGAAATTTAACACATAGATCAACTAGCATTAAAAGATACTTTTCCCCATCTTTCTCCAAAATTTTCTCTATAAACTTATGGAATTTGGGGTATTTTTGCATATTTTGTATATCCTCTTCAAATATTTTATCATTATCATGTTGGTTGGCTTTGTTGAGTAAATTTTCTTCAATCTCAAACATGGTGTTCTAGATTCCAATTTCCTTTTCTTGAAGTTTTTGTCTTTGTAACCTTGTCAAAACTGGCATAGAATTATTATAATTGTCCACTAAACTTTTATCTTAGTTTGAAATAGTGTTAAGGATATTAACTTAAGTCAAATAGAATGATAGATTTAATTGATTAGACTAAGTTGATAAGTATGATTATACAACTTCATTTCTTGAAGTAGGATGACTGATCCTGATAATAAAACTTATCTTTTAATCAAATGTGTTTGATTTAGACACTTTAGGATGGTAGATCTTAGTTTAATTTAAAGAATTTCACTTGTAAGGTTTAGTTTTTTGCAAGTTTAAGAATTTGGTTTGATTTATAAAGTCTTTCATTCTGATGAAAATCCAAATTCTGATGTTAAAACTTTGATAGACAGTGAAAAAAGCTCTTTGGTTTTTACTTTTGTTGTGGATGCACTATAACAGTCCTCAGATGCACTAAAATAATTGACAGATGCGCTAACAAATTATTTTGATGCACTGTTACATAGGTTGGATGCGCTATACTATTCCTCCTATGTGCCGGACTATTCCTCATATGCACTAGACTGTTCCTCCTATGTGCTATAAGATGGGTCAATGCTCTATTAAACAGATTGGATGCGCTAGAACATAGAGTGAATGCACTATTTTGGAAGTACACAGTATTTTGATAGTCTATTTGTTTGTTCTAGTTTTAATCAGTGAATTTTCTTGTCTCCAAGGTATAAATTTCTGATTGATGACCTTGTATCTGATTTGTTTGTTTGTGGATTATGGAAATTGATTGCTTTGATTGGATGATTTCTTAAAAAAAATGAATTTACAAACACAACAAGTTTGTAAATATTTTTTTCAAGTCTACTCATTAAACATATAGTGTGCATTCTAGAATCAAGTCTTATTATTTCAATTTCCACTAGTATAAAGAAAGTTCAAGCACTTTTCTAATCTCAAAAGGTCACTAAAAATATCACAACCCACATCTTAAAAACTATGTCAGCTCACACAGTCATGTCACCCCCTAGAGGGTGCCCATGGTTTTTCCTTTCCTGAGTCTTAACCAAAGTTGAATCCTCCACTTTTGGCCAGGGTCTCTAATAGTTATATGGTGAGTGTCTTGGGGGCAGATTCTTCCCTCCCCTTGCATTATGGTATAGAAAGTGTTCAAAAAATGACACGGTTGGCTTCTAACTTAAAGTTCTTAGATAGGGTTTTTATTTGGCATGACAATAGATAAAATACCTTAGGAGACTTCCCAACCTTTAGAACAAAGGCTTTGGGGATGGTTATCTTGCACACTTTCGTCGAATTGCAGAATTTTCCTGAATTTGCTTTTGATTATAGTGGGTTGGAAAACCTGGCTTTGGTTGTTCCCACTTAGGTCGTTCCCATAGGGTGAGTACTTTTTCCCACTATGGAATTACTTCTAAATGTGTTAATAAAAGAATGAATAGTGATTCTAGCATTTTGATCACCCAGTGAAGGGGAGAGCATAGGCCTATCACTTCAACCATAGTAGACAAGGGGTTCAATTAATCCTTTTACTTAAGCTAAATTTCTATCTTAAATAAAAGAAAGCAATAATAAATTCAAAACCCTACAAACACCATTAGTAATTTTTAGTATTTGTCTTTGACCGGCGTAAATGTTTCAAGCAATTGTCTTTGACAAGCGTACTTTGTACCTACAACACAAAAAACAATGATTAACATCCAAAATTTTCATTTTTTTGTAAAAACAGTCAGATATGCTAAAACTTTAAGCATATGCGCTAAACATTAAATGCGCTAAAATAACTAATAGATGCACTAAAGTAATAAACAAATGCACTGAAAGAATTTTCTGATGCACTATAAGAGTAATTGAATGTGCTAAAGTATCAATTGCATGCGCTAAAATGTTCTTATGATGCACCGTAACAGTAATTGAATGCACTACAATATTTTTTGGATGTGCTGAAATATTTATCAGATGCATCGTAAAAACTCTTAGTCTCACTAAAATAGAATCAAGTCAAAATATGCAGTCACTTTCCAAAAAATTGTGAAGTGTGGGGATTTCCCCACAGTGGACGCCAAATGTAAGTGTGTGAAAAATATGTGTAAAGAAATAACAATGACACACTTCAATGAAACATTATTAGAGAATTCAAATGACAAATTGATCTAATTGAAGCATAATAAAATCTCTAAAATAGTTCCATTTCTCTCTATCTCCAAGGATTTATTAAACCAAAGTGGCTCTCAAATTGTATGCACTATGATTATTAAAATGACAACCTAGAGAATGAGAATGATAAATTATATGATATGTTGTGATGAAATGATTGATAATGAAAGATATGATACTGTGATATTGATATGAAATGATATGATAAACCTCTTGTAAACTAAGATGCAACTGATATGAAATTCATGATTATGAATGCTAATATGCTTGCTAAAATGATTGTATTTGATAATTGCTAAATTCTTGAATGTTATATGATCTAATGTAATTTATGCAGAGTAAGTTTGCACAAAATTTGGGATCCATTTGTTGTAGAAAGAGGTTTCTTTTATATATTTTTGAAGGAAAATTGTGTTGTGATAGTAAGAAATGGTTCAGATTTGATCTGGATAAATCAATGGTAGAAAATGAAGAAGTTGGAGAAGAAGAAGGGGAATGTTTCTCTCAGCAAAACATTATGCCAAGTGACCAGGAAGAAAAAGTGGAAGAAGAGAGCCAAGTCTCTTAAGAATGTTCCAAAATTAGTTGGAAAGATAAAGCATAATTGAATACAATTTGAAAATTTCAACTTTTTTGAGAGACAATTTGTAGACATGTGCTCAATTGAAAATTAGACTTATTCAATTTCAGAGGAATATTAATTAAATAAAACAAATAATTGAAATTTGTTTATTTAATAAAAGGGGATGATAATTAAACAAAATATGGGATTTTTGTTTATTTAATTAAGATGAAAGAATTAGATAATTAAATTAAAAAAACTATTGAATTTTGTTTATTTAATTAAGATAGAAGAAAATAGAATGTGAACTATATAAATAAATATTTCTATTTATTTATAAGTAGATGAATTAAAGGCTAATTAATCAAATAATTGTATTTAATTAATCAGATTTATCCAAACCATTTTTAGATGTATACAAAGGAAATTTATGAGGCCATCAATTTGGCTCTACAATATAGGAATGATAGTATTCTATTGAAGGTTTTGAGGAAGAATTATCGATGGGTTTGTGTCTCTATGGATATTGATATTAAGGAGAAATACTATGCAGTCTATTTTCTTCGTGATCATGCTCCTCACCCTCCTCTTAATGCCTATCTAGATGGTTCTGTGGAAAGATTGTTTCCTTCTACCCTAATTGATGATAATTTGGAGTTGGTGCCAGGGCATAATGTTGCTGAGAGTTCAAATGTTGTGAATCAAGGTTTCATAGCTTGCACATGTATTGGTCGGGTTGTGCAAATAGAGAAGGAGCCAATAAGAAGATTTGATTTCTTTGCTCAAGGTATACAGTTATAGGAGGTTTTTGAAGCTCAAGATGAGAATTTGATTCATATTGAGTGCATGGAAGAGTAGTAGGCCAAGTCTTCAATAAAAGAAAAAAAATTATAACAATGATGTAGTGTCAAATTAATCTTTAACCTTGTCAAGTAGTCAAGGGGATTTACAATGCTCACATGGAGGAAGCATTTTTGCATATTATTGCAATATTTTCTATCCACTGATGGTGAATTTGCATGATATTCTGACATGTTTTGTTTATAGATGCAATTTTTTTAATGTTGTATTCTTCACAATGGTAGATTTGAAAGTATCTCTAGCAATTTTTTGCCTAATAAAAATATACTTATATGTAATCCTTTTATATATATATATATATATATATATATATATATATATATATATATATATATATATATATATATATATATATATATATATATATATATATATATATATATATATATATATATATAGGATTCTATGCCTTTGAATTAAAAAAGAATTCCTTATAAATTTTGAAGGGGCCTTTCAATATATTCACACTGTCTGAATTACAAAATCTTTTCAAGACATTCATTTTGTTTTGTAAAAATTCATGTTGGAAAACTCTAGGTGTTAAGAAACAACCAACCCATATAGTGTTGTAAAACCCTCTGCAACCCAATTGGTTAGCACCCCTCACCTCGATTTGGTCAGTTTTCTCCAACTCCTCCATGTGCACTCCAAACTTCAGCTTTTAATGTGCAAACTGAAAAATCACCTCAATTTGGTCGATTTTCTCCTCCAACTCCTCCATGTGCACTCCAACCTTCAACTTTCAATATGCAAACTAAAAACACGGAGTTTTTTCTCCCTTCTTTCTCCAAACCAGAAGCACACATGTTAGTTCACCTCCAATTTTCCCGCACTAAAAAAAAGATTTGAAAATAAAACTTATGCCGCAAGCCATGGGACCCAATTTTATCGGTCGACAAGAATCAAGAAAACCAACTTGATGGCACCGTTAACTCCTACATACCATTTCCCTTATGTTTGATCCTACCTAATGGTTTCATCAATTTTATCCCCCATTTGGCCAGCCCCGTATTGCACCGTCTCATCATGTTATGTATGTTTCCATGTATGTTGTTATGTATGTGTTTTATGCATTTTTGTATGTACATAGGTGTGTTTTGTCTACTTTGGTTGTGTCCCAATTCAATTATTGAAAATAATTTAATTCAATTCATTTTGAGATGTATTGAGATTATTTATATAATTTTATTAGTCCATATGATAAGCATTTAATTGAGTCCTTCATATTAATTTATACAAAATTTTAAATAAAATTATAAATAAAATTTAACTAAATATTAACAAAGCTAAAAACAAAATGAAATTATAAACTATAATTTTATTATAAAATTATAATTAAACTATTAACAAAATTATAAACAAAATGAAATTATATACTATAATTTATTATAAAATTATGTTAAATTATAAATAAAATTCTTTAATATTTTTCAATTTTTTTTACTAATTTATTTATTTGTTTTTTTATTTCAAATCAATAAATTAGAAAAGCTTATTTTTGTCCTACATAATTTGGAGTGCCAAATAGAGATTCTTAACCCCTTCAACCATAATTGAATTCCTTTCATATTTCATGGACATTATTATTTTGCACATGAAAAGATATTTAGAATAAATGAGATGCAATAAATTAAAATATATTTTCTATTATATATATGAATATATTTAAAAAACACAAATTTCGAACGAAAACATTATCAATTAGAAACCTATAAATGAACTTTTTACATATTCATAAAAGAATAATATCTAAATTTACCTTAATAAACCATGATTTTTGTCTTCAAATTCTGCAAGTCTTTGCTTGCAATGATTAATCAATCTTTGGTTTCTATGATGAATTAATGGGAGATGGATTGTATTTGTAAGCAGATTACTGTATTTTTTTGTTTTTTTGTTTTTTGTTTTAAGATTTATGATTTATAAATTCCAATTTTTAGAAATATGTAAATAGATTTTTACTAATTTTTTTGTTTTCAGATTTTTGGTTTTGATTTTCAATTTGAATGTTGTAAATAGATATTTATAGATTTTTCTAAATAAATAATAAGATATAATTTTTAGTTTTAAGACTATTTTTTTTTTTTCTACTTTATTCTTTAGAAATATATCTATAGGTTTTTCTAAATAGATAATAAAATATAAATGAATATTTAATGTTTTGCTCTTTTTTGTTAAATAATGCAATAATAATATAATATAATACTACTTAGTCAAAGCATAAAAAAACAAACACATTTAAAAATAATAATAAAACAAAAAAATCATTTTAAAAATAAGATAGTTTTAATAATGTAATAAAACTAATATATGACAATAATAAAATTATAATAATATAATAATAATAATAAGATTATCACATATTTTATATAGATTATATTTTTTTAATAAACAGAGGTTAAAAACCTTATTAATCAAGGAAGCATAACAAAGCAACAAAGTACAACTAGGCAATAAGGGTCCAAAGCCAACAACTGGACCATCAAGTAGCACCTCTTTGTAACCAACTCCTCTAGCTCTTGAGACAAATTCTCAAGAAGGCCATCCCAATCTCCCACATTCCAATCTCCCCTCCACTCAGACGCCCACCTAGCCAAGCCATCAACCACCTTATTCCACTCCCGTGGGATGTGGAAAAAGGTGAAAGAATCCAACACTCCACACAAAGAGATGATGTGACAAACCACAATAGCTAACTGCTAATTCACCTCCTTCAATTGGTGCTTATTCAAAAATTCAATCACAATCTAGGAATCCAACTCGCAAATTATCCTTCTCTAGCCAAGGGCATAAGCACTTTTCAGAGCCAAGAGAATAGCCAAAGCCTCCATGAAATTTCTAGAGTGTTGACCTCTATATTTTGAAAAGAAGAATGCAACAATCCCTGAACTATCTTTGCCAATGCCCCCTACTCCAACCTGACTAGGATTTCCTCTAGAGGACCCATTAGTATTAATCTTCAACACCCCAAAAGGAGGGGGCTTCTAATGATCCTCTCTCAGGACCTTACCATGGCTGCTCTAGCCCAGACCAACTCCAGGCCCTCCCCTGTCGCAAACATGAAGCCCCGGAATCTGAACCATACCCATTTCATCAAGCACTACATGGACTGAAAGATCACACTTGGCCACAATAGTCTCTTAAATAACCCCCAAAATTCTCATCTATGCCTGCCTCACCTGAAGCTTCTTATCCAAAAATATTTTGTGGTTGCGCTCCAACCATATATGCCAGATAATCAAGCTAGGACCAATATTCCAAGCAATGCGGAGAAAAGAAGTTATTGCAAGAGAGTTCCCCAAATTGACCCATAAGTCCTCCAAAGAAGAAGCATTCTTGTAAGGTTGCTTCTAGGCCTCCCACAAGATATGTCAAATCTCCCTAAAAAATGAGCACTAAAAAATGAGATGAGAAATGTTCTCCTCACTACTAGAGCACAAAACACATCAAGAGGGGCCTTGAAAACCACGTTACCAAAGATTCTCCTAGGTCAGGAATCTTTCACGCATTACAAGCCAAGAGAAGAAGTTGCACTTGGGCCACAAAAAAAATTCCATATTTTCTTCCACCAAGGGGCTTCCATTCCTCTAAACATTTGTTTATCCAACACCTGATAACCTAAGGCCACAGTGAATTTTCTATTTTGGTTAGAACTGTAGGCCAAAATATCTCTCTCCAAAAGAGAGTTGCACATTCTACCCACCAAGATGCCTGCAAGTTCATGAAGATCCTCCAACAAACCCCTAGGAGGCCACTCCTATGGGTCCTTCCACCAAAGCATAGTAGCCTGCTCCAGAACATAAGGGGTTTTGAAGTCCTCCACATGACTCCAACCAGCCTCCGTAAAAATCCTACATAACTCATGCAAGTGGGGATGTGTTGATGTAATTGGAGGGTAGCTGTCCCAAGAATCATGCCAAAAAAGACCATCTAAACCTCTGTTACAAATCCAAAACAAGCCTTGTTTAATCAGCTTAGCCCCTCTCTTAAGGGTATTCCAAACCATAGAGACTTTACCCTCTAGCCAATATCTAGGAACCTCCACACACTCAACCCCACCTAGATATGTTAAGGTGAGGATCTTGGCCTAGGGTTGTTGCTGCTAAGAACACGAATGCTAATAAAGTTTGGCTACCAAAGCTTGACCATTTAAATCAGCCCACCTTAAACCAAGACCACAATCTTGATTCAACGGACACACATCATACCACTTAACCAGACTCCACTTCCTTGAGAGGAGATTACCAGACCAAAGAAACTAATGGTAGAGACACTCAAAATATTTGACAAAGCTGGTAGGGACTGAAAGCACAAAACACCTGTACAACAAAAGATTCTTGTCCATAGACTTCGAAAGAGTAACTCTACCCACAATGGAGAGCCAATGGTAAGTCTAGTGATTGATCTTCATACAAAATTTATCAATAATATCCTACCAAGACACCCTGGGAAGTGTACAAATAGCTATAGGAATACCAAGATAAATAAATGGGAGTAAACCAATCTAGAATCTAAGAATCATGGCAATCTGTTGCTAAATAAGCTTAGGAGTATTAAAGAAAAAATTGAGGACATACCCTCATTAATGCTCTTCCCCGAAGTAGTCAGGTAACATTCTAGGGACTTCCTAAGGTTAATTGCTTCATCCACCCTAGTTAAGCCCATCAAAGTTGTGTCATCCACAAACTGAAGGTGGGACAGGGGGGGTAAGTTATTACCCCAACGCCAACCTTAAATGAGACCAAGCTCCACAAGAGATTGCAAAAATCTCCCAAGCCCCTCGGCCATCAAAATAAATAGATTTAAGGAGATAAAGGACCCCCCTACCATAGACCCTTAGAAACCCCAAAGAGCTCTGAAGGCTCCCCATTGACCAACACAAAGAAGAAAGAGGAGGTGATGCAACTCATAACCCACTCAATCCAAGCATTATCAAACCAAAAATCCCTCAAAATTTTGGATAAGAAATCCCATTTGACTTGAACATAAGCTTTGGCCATATCCAACTTAATAAACATAGCCTTCTCCCTAGAGGAATTCATGGAATGCATAGTCTCAACTGCAATTATGATGCCATCAAGAATCTGCATGCCAACCACAAAACCACCTTCCTCCATAGAAATCAACCTGCTCAACCACAGCTTCAGGCATTCAACAGTTAACTTAGTAATTACTTTGTACACCACATTACATAGGGCAATTGGTCTAAAGAGATCCAAAGAGTTAACACCCTCCCACTTCGAAATAAGAGCCAAAAAGGTGGAATTCATCGCACTTAGAATTTTGTCATTTTGAAGATACTCTTGAACAACCTCAAGAAGGTCAAACTTAATAACCTCCCAAAACTCGTAAAAGAACTCTATGGGGAACCCATAAGAGCTAGGAGCTTTTCCTTTCTTCATTTGAAACACTATATTTCCAATTCCACCAAGGAGATTAGTTTGAGAAGAGACTCATTCATTTCACCTGTCTCCAAAGAAGGGATGCAAGTTAAAATTGAAGCCTCCTTCGCACTAGAAGAAGGGGAGTCATAAGAAAATAAATAAATAAAAAACTGAACAACCTCTTTAGAAATTTCAGCAGTAGAATAAAGATGATCTCCCTCCTAAGACATAAGAGAAGAAGTAATTCTACCCTACCTTCTACCCTTGACCAAATTATGAAAAAATAGGTGTTCCTATCACCTTCCTAAAGCCAATCAATGCGGGAATTCTACTTCCAAAATATTTCCTCACGAAGTTCCCATTCCTTGACATCCTTCATAGCCAAAACTTCCATCCTACACAAATCCTCAGTGAGACCCTGATCTTGAATTTGGTAGAAAATGGAATATAAATGCTCTTGAGTAGCCCTTTTTGCTTGGAACACATTACCAAAGTGGTATCTATTCCAATTTTTTAACTCATATTTGATGAATTGAAGCTACTTGGCAAAGGAATACACACTATGTCAAAAGGTGATTTCCCAACACTCCACCAACTAGGAAGGTCATGAAGGGACACTTCACGAAGCCACATGAGCTAAAATTGAAAATAATTCTTTTTAGTTGAATTAGAGAGGCAAGCATAAAGTTTGATCGACCAATGATTAGATCCCTACCAATCCAAAATATTTGAACTAGTCAACCATGTATTGCCAACCCAAAAGTTGGACACCAAAAGCCTATCCAACCTCTTAGAAATTACAGCTTCCTCAATCCTTCGATTGTTCTAGGTAAACATCCCATTCACATGCTTGATATCCACCAAATTCAAATGAGCCACACTGTCCCTAAGGAGGTTTGAAGAGGGGTCCAGATGATTAATGCCAAAGAGGAGATACCATTGAATTCACTTGCCAAAATCCAAAGAAGAAAAGGATTTGAAGAATGAAAGTATCTAATATGCGACCAAAAATTCATCTTATGAAGGAAGTCATTGGGAGCATATATGTTAGAGAGAAAAATTCTCTCACTCGACTCCAAAATAAAAGCAACAAGAGAAACAAAATACCCACAATAAAATCACTAGGAAGGAATGACTTTGTACAGATCCCATAATCAAGCTAAACCCCAAAAGCTACCCTGCACCCCAACACATTGAAACATACCACGAATCTAGATATTTGAAGCCATAGAAATTATACTTTCAACAAAATAGTTTAGTCTCATGTAGGAACACCATATTAGGAGAGTGAACACGAATTAAATCTGTAATAGATTTTTATCTAGGGATGTTATTCATACCCCTCACATTCCATGAAAAAAAAATCATCACCAAGGTTGGAAGAAGTGAGAATCAATAGTTCTCACCAATCCAGAATCCACGAACAATTCACCAATTAGCTTATTTTTTCTTGATCCTTCCTCTGACAAGCTTTAAGGGGCTTCTCAAGGGTCCCCTTTTTCAAGGGTTTCTGCTGCAATCCCAAAGCTAGGGAAGAAGACTTGATTCTATCAATCTCACCAACACCCTTCTCAATTATGAGTCCAAAACTAGGAAGCACAAGCCCCAAATAATTTACCAAAACCGAACCACTCTCCCCTAGGACATAAGATGAGGGAGGTATGCCCATGTCCAACTAAACTGATAAACCCTCCATCTGATTTAGGTTACATGAAGAAAATGGTTGAAATTATAGGTGCTTCTCAGCCAAAGATTCATCCACCACCTACAAATCCAAAGGAACTCCTTCCTCCTAAATTAAGTCCTCTAAGCCATCAAACCTGTTAAAAGTCTCCTCTTTGTGCCTATCCTTGAGTTCCCTCTTTTGACCTCTATTCTTATTATGGGTTTTGACTGGAACAAAACCATCCTTATCTTCCACCCCCCTTGCATGGGAGTTTTAACTTTATCCAACTTCTGCACAGGCCGGGAGGAAGCATTACCTGAACCTGCAACATTAATATCTTTGGGAAACTTATGTTGCAGATGACCATATTCATGACAAATTCAACATTGGAAGGGAAGAGTCTCATAATCCAACTGTTAGGTCCATGAGGTTGTCCTGATACTCATGTCCATTGAATCCATAAATGGTTTTTTCAAGTCAATTTCAACACACACTCGGGCATATGACATGAATCTTTTAATCAATGTTTGTTGTGAGGGCCCAATGGGCTTTTCAAGCATGAGCATGATCATCTACAAAATATCACTATGTCAAAATTCCAAAGGAAAATAGGGGAGTCTCACCCTATAATATTTGTCTATGGAGGTAGCCACCAAAGATCTAAAGACCTATGGAAAGCACAAAATACTCAAAAGATAAATATGATAAGAATAAACTATATTCCTATCAATGAATGCAAAAAGAATCAATCGAGTTGGTTTTCAATGTGTGAGAATCCCTTGGTTATATATTCAAGGTGAGACTTAAGATGTCATAAGATTATGACAAGTGTCTTAATCTTATGATATGAGACAACTTATCATAGCTACCTAGTAAATGATTAAGTCTAGACATGACAACTAAGTCTTCTAGGAAGAATCTTAGGACCTAAGTAAACTTAACATGTGAATATGTCCCCTAAGTCCCTAGTAAGTGAAATAACTAGGTACAAGACATTTATTCACGCTAACACCCCCCTTAAGTGTAACTTTGGGATAAGATTATTATGCAAATGACTTAAAGATGGGTCCTAGCTATGAGGCCATGTTAGGTACCCATGTAAAAATGCAATGCAATCCCTCACAAATGGGGAAAAGGAGAAAACCCAATGGAAAAAAACTCCTCCCCAAAAGAGAGAAAAAGAAAAAGAAAATATTCTAAAATAGGATGAGAAGACAAAACCTTGAGTGAGGATAATGTCCCCCCATGAAAGATAATGAATAAGGTCAAGTGACCTCCTTGAAGAAACATCTTGCACCCCGAAGAGAGCTCACAAATGGTGAAGATATAAACATCCTTCTTTGTTGTAGGATAATACTACAAATCAATGACATGTTCCAGTATCAACTCCCTGATGTAGTGCATATGGATCTTGATATGTTTGGTTTGTTGATGTTGAATCAGGTTCTTCAAGATCTATATGATACTTTGATTGTCACAATGGAGGACCAAGGGCCATCGAATGGTGAAGCCAAACTCAGTCATAATATTTTGAAGCCAAAAAAGGAACCTCCCCAAAATCTAGTATTTCTATCACACCTTTTTGATTCCCTAGATCATCCAAAGATGCAAGAGAAGAGAATACTCAGTGCTTCAAGAAAATAAAATATTTCACTCAAAATATCCTAAAATACTAACCAACGACACTTAACTTTCTCTAATACCATGTAATATTTGGCTATCGAGATAGCCACCCAAGATCTAAAGGCCTATGGAAAGCGCAAAATACTTAGAAGATCAATATGACAAGAATAAACTATATTCCTATCAATGAATGCAAAAAGAATCAATGGAGTTAGTTTTCAATGTGTGAGAGACCCTTGGTTATATATCCAAGGTGATACCTAAGATTTCATAAGATTATGACAAGTGTTTTAATCTTATGATAAAGTCTAGACATGACAACTAAGTCTTCTAGAAATAATATTAGGACCTAGGTAAAATTAACATGTGAATATGTCCCTTAAGTCCATAGTAAGTGAAATAACTAAGTACAAGACATTTATTCACACCAACACACCCAAACTGGAACCCTAAAAGGTAGTTTCTCTACAGAGTTGAATCCCATGTGCTAGGGTTTGATAAAAAGGCCCACCTGAGTGTAGAAGTAAGGCCCGCCTTCAAAAGTTTGATTTCTATCAACAACACAAGAAAAACAAACCATAAAGAAATTTTTGGCTGCTAGCATGATATCAAAATCCCCTTCTAGATTCCAAGTCTTGCACACCCATGAATCCAGAAAAGGAAGTGCTACCTAGATCCCCATGAACTTGCAAATCAAAACATGGTTGCTATAATATTCAATGTCCTTCACCACATTTCAAGTTTAATAATCAGAACCAGTCGATCCTATGATCTTTCTAAAAATTTGTTCACCTTGTGAAAATGAAAACCATTGTTTCTCGATGAACCCTCACTAGGATTATCCATGCTAAAAGAGAGAAAACTGACTCCAAGAAAAGTTGAGCCGAATCCAACCTACCACAATCATTACCAAACCAAGAACAATAGAGGCACAACCCTATCCAAGTACTTTGAATAAATAGAGACAAATTTGTAAAGAAAACAATATGCAACTAGAAACCTATCCAAGCACTTGAAAAAACTTGATACGACTTTGGAAAACAAAACACAACTGCAAAAGATCAAGCTTGCAAACAAAATTGAGAACTCCCACCCTTAACATGGAAAAGAACACCGCCCCCCCCCCCCGCCCCTCACCACAAAGAAAACATAAAGAAATCTGATCTATAGCCTTTCTCAAACATGCAAAAAGGAACAATGACATACACCACAACCTCACAAGCCACGAGCATGCACCCACATGTAGCACATACCCGACACCATATATATAGATTATATTTAAGATATACATATACTAGTTTATTTTCAATAATATTCTTATTATTTAAATACTAATATTATTAATTAATTAAATATTTATTAAATCTATTATTAATGAAACAACTAGAAAAGGGGGATGCTTTCGTATGGTTCAGAACATAGAGCAAGATCCATTTTCCAATTATCTCATTCAAGGATAGTTGTAGAGATATCAATTCAAAGGAGAAAGAGATCTTGCAATAGAGTTGTCCTAGGAGATGATTATAATCTAATGAGGGGTTCACCACCAAGTTAGGACTTGGAAAGACAAATGCAATGCAAGATGTAATGCTTAACCCTAATATGATGTGATCTTTCACTAAATGACCTAGAAATATATATAAAACAAAACAAAAAGCTAAAAGATTAAATGTGTGCACTTGGGAATCTGGAGATGACTAAATTAGGCTCTAAAATGTTAGAGGGACTTATCTTCAATATTTTTCTTAGACACTCGACAAAGCTATACTTGCATTCAAACACAGAACTCTAAGGGCAAGAATACTGAAAAAGGAAAAATGGAGAAGAACAATCAAGATAATTCGAAGGGATGAATTCATATTCGGTGAGAGCTTTCCATTAAATAGTTTAGTTTGTTTAGTTTATTTCCTCATTGTTTGTTGTTAGATTTTAGATTATTATTCTAGATTAGTATTTAACTTTGTTATTCTAGCTTGTAGAAAAACCTATCATGTTACAGTTATTTTTGAGGAGCAAGGAGGCTTTGTGGAGGGCCGTCAAATTTTGGATGGAGTGGTGGTTGCCTTTGAGGTCATTCATTCCATGGTGATCTCTAAGGATAGGTCTATGTTCATTAAGCTAGATATGGCCAAAGCTTATGATAGATTTAAATGGAGATTTCGTTAGAAGATTCTGTTGGCCTTTGGGTTTTCTTCGGATTGGGTGAGTTGGACTATGAGCTGTGTGACTTCTTCCTCCTTTTTGATTATTGTGAATGGTGATCCTTTAGAGCTATTTGGTGCTTCTATGGGCCTTTGCTAGGGGGATCCACTCTCTCCATATCTATTTATTATTTTGGCAGAGGGGTTGGGGCGCTTCCTTAAATTCTAGGTTTCCCAAGGTTTGATTCATGGTCTTCCAACGCTTTCTCATCTCAAGTTTGTGGATGATACTTCCCTTATGGGGTTGGTTCATATTCGTGAAGCTCAATCCTCTAGTCAAGCTTTGGATATCTACCTTGCTGCTTCGGGTCAAAAAGTCAATGAGAAAAAGTCCTCTATTTTCTTCTTTAGTACTCCCCAAGCTATCCAGCGGAGGATTGCTAGAATTTTGTGATTTCAAATTGGGTCTCTACCCTTTGTCTATTTGGGGATTCCTCTTGCTATTGGCAAGTAGCCCCGGTCCTCTTGGCATTTTGTGCTTGATAAGCTAAGGAAAAAGGTCACTCATTGGACTCATCAGTAGTTTTCTACAGCTGCTAGAGTTACTCTCCTTAAGTCTGTTATCTAGGCCCTCCCCATCTATAGGTGTTTTGTTCATTAGGCCCCTATGTATTTCCTTAGGGAATTTGATGCTCTCTCTCATCAATTCCTTTGGAGTGGCAACTTGATATCTTCTAAGTGGAGTCTTGTAAATTGGGATTTTGTGTGTCGACTTAAGCAGGAGGGGGGTCTTAGCTTAGGCTCTGCTATTTTGAACGGGCAAGCTCTTGTTACTAAGCTTTATTGGTGGTAGTGCACTAATCAACACTAGTTATGGGCTCAGATTCTCAACCATAATTATTTTAGAGGTGTTGCTTCCTTTGAAGTCCCTCGCTATCCTCTGGAGGGGAGTGGTTTTATTATTTGGCATACTCTAAAAGTGGGGGCTCATTTGATAAGCATGTGCTTTTCTGGATCTATCACTCAAGATCATAGGCTCTTTTTTGGTTTGATGCTTGGGATGGTCACCCACCCCTTCTCTCTATTTATCCTCATCTCTAGCCCCTTTGTGATGTTTCTACTGCTGCTAGCTAGGACACTATTGAGCATTACAATATCGTTGAGCATTGTGGTTCTGTTGTTACCATTCATTGGAAGCTTCGTGCTGAATGGCCTCCTGGGTGGTCTGAGGGGAATAGGTGGGAGCTTGGTCAGCTTTTGGTTTCTTGTGCTTGTAATTATTTGTGGGGCTCAGATGTTTTGGCTTGGGATGGCGCTGATATGTCTGGAAAGTACTCTATGTTTGTTGGCTATAAGCAGATGAGTAGGCAATTGTTTGGAGATGTAGAGGTCCCTTAGTGGAAGCAAGTCTAGCATAAGTTGTCTTGGCCTAAGTGCAATTTCTTCATGTGGTTAGTGACTCAGAATAGGTGTCTCACTTGGGATAATCTTCACAAGTGTGGATTCCAAGGCCCCTCTAGATGTGTGTTGTGTTGTGATTCTAAAGAAAGTGTCTCTCATCTTTTCTTCCAATGCCCTTATGCTAGGGAGATTTGACATTTTTGGTGGAGGGTGTGGAATACACCCTGCTGGCATGTTTGCTTATTAGCTAAGTTTGTGGACCATTGGGGTAGGGGCCCTATTTCTATTTCCTTTCTTTAAGCTTCTTGGGGGATTGGCCCATCCTTTATTATTTGAAATCTTTGGTTGGAGAGGAATCGTTGAATTTTTCAAGATGTGTTGTTGGTGGCCCCTTGCCTATGGCAAAAAAATTTGCATTCCTTGGGAGAAAATGTTGCTACTAAGTGTGATCTATCTGTTTCGGTGGCCCCTTGTGATGTTGATTGTTTTACACATCTTCATCTTCCTCTTCCACAATGGCAGCTCATGTGCAACAGATGTAGACATCCTACTCCGAAGGTGAATAGGGAGGGAAGATGGTCCCCTCCTCCTCAGGGGATCCTCAAACTTAACACAGATGGCTCTTCTCGAGGTAACCCTTGTCATGCTAGTATTGGTGGTGTTGGTCGGGATAGCATTGGTGACGTTTAATTTATTTTATTGGTGTATAAGGGCGTTTATTCTAATAATCTAATGGAGGCTCAAGCAATTTTATTGGTGGTGGAGCATGGTAGCCAATTGGGGTGGTGTAGGATCATTTGTGAGTCAGATTCGCAGGTTGTGGTGAACTTGTCGAATAGGCAAAATTTAGATGATGTTAGTTGGCATTTGGCTTTGATTGTGGAAGAGATTCTCAACCTTTGTACTTCTTTGGAGGTTGTGACTTTCACTCATATCCCTAGAGAGTAGAATGGTGTTGTGGATGGTTTGGCTAAATGGGCCTTTGATCATATTCATGACTGGATTGTGCTAGATTAGGGTCAATTACCCTCTAATTTGTCTCAACAGTTGGACCACTTGGTGGAGCTTGATAGGGCTATGTAACGGCCTTGCTTTGTTTTTGTCCTTGGTTTAATAAAGCTTTTACCCCTCTTTTATTTTAAAATTAACTTAGGCTGCGTTGTGGGCAGCGTTTACCATTCTCGAGGTAGTGTCACCAAGGGTGTAGAAGGAATTGTTTTCCAAGTGTGTTTGGATGAAGGCAGTGTCGAGGAGGTGTTGCTATTTGTGGAGATCTTGCTGGTCAGGTAAAGTGGACATAGAGAGGGCAAAGTAGAAATAGGGGATCACATAATAGACAAAGCCAAAAAGTGGGTCTGACTTCCAACAGGTCTTCCTCTCACCTTTTTTGTTTTATGTTTCTTTTATTTTTTTGAATTTTGTGTTCTGTCTCCTTTCGCAGTAAGAGTTTCTTCGTAAGAGGATAAAAAATGGCAAGGGTAGATTTCAAGTGATAAGATCAGTTTATTCAGTGAGAGATCCATAGACTCTAACTGTTCCATGCCTCCCATTGTCTTGGGAATTTCGCTAATGAGATGATTTCTTGAAAGATTAAGGCCTTTCAAACCTTGAAGAGACCCCATTTCTGGAGGAATGTTTCCCCATAGATTGTTACTTGATAGATCCATAACTTGAAAATTGATAGAACCATCTCATAAAAAATTCTCTTGTCTTTCGTGGAAATTGTAACCTAGTTTTTATAGAAAAAATGAGTTGGTTCTAGATAGCCAAGCTTCTCGGAACTATTCTCTGATGCGTTGACCATTGCTAACAAATTTTGAAGGCCTGTTGGAATAAACTTTGAAATATTGTTTTGAGAAAGGTCTAGAATTTGAAGTTTTCTGAGACCAACTATTTTCTCTAGAATATTACCTTGAAATTTATTGGATTTCAAAATCAAAATCTGTAGATTTGATAGCTTTCCAATCCACTCTAGAATTTTTCCTTCTAAATTGTTATTTCTTATATCAAGAACACTAAGAAAGCTTCAATTTGCTAAAGATGATGAGATAGCCCCTTGGAAAATATTACCATTCAGATTTAGTGTCTGAAGACTTGTGACATTTTTGAATCCTAGCAGAAGACCTTGTAGACGATTGTTACCAAAATTAAGAACCCTTAGATCCAAATAGTTTGTTGCTAAATTAGGAGAACCAATACTGTTGAGCATGTTGCTTGAAAAGTCGAGAACTTGCATATAGTTTGCTGCAAATAAAATTTGAAATCTTTCCACTAATATTATTCCCGGACAAAGAACTAAGAAGGGTAGATGCAGCCTTTGACAAAACCCTTACCTTCTATTTGAATTATACTTGAATTATACGTTAAAAAACTCTTCTGCCCCATCACCCATACTCTTCATGAATTAAATGCCCTGTTTATGTAGTGCTAGATCTTGTCACTCCCACTGTCTTGTATAATAATTATTACAAAAATCTGCATTCTGATCAAGCACTTAATGGAGGTTCTGCGAAAGCTTCGGTTACTACTTATAGTACCAATCCAACTACCTTTTTTAGTGATTTTGTAGCAGCTATGGTGAATATGGGGAACATCAACCCTCTCACTAGTACCAGCGGAGAAGTTAGAACAAACTGTAGGAAAAATTTAAGTATGCTATACATGCATGGAGATAAATTCACTTGCATCAAAGTTCTGAGTATAGTTAGGGACTGTGCTATCCCACTAAATAGGTTATTCTCTTAGTGAGACCATTCTTGGAGGAGTTGTGTACCACACTCAAACCTGAATGACCATTCTAGATCAATAATTATGAACTTTTGATGTGCTCAATGAATAGTTTTTACCTAATATGAAATTAAAGCCTCACACAGTTAACCTTCTATTAAACAACTGTTGACTGAAAAATTATTTTAACATGTACAATAAGTTGTTTTATTGTGGTAAAGTCTTCTATACTTTCATGGAGATAAATTCACTTGCATCAAAGTTCTGAGCGTAGTTAGGGACAGTGCTATCCCACCAAAAAGGCTTTTGTTTTAGCGAGACCATTCTTGGAGGAGTTGTACCACACTCAAACTTGAATGGAAAACATTTCCTTTTTAGGAGGTCTGATATGATATACCCAAGACTTAAGCAATGCTAATTGTAAAATGATTTCTAGGATGTTGTGGTACAACTCAGATGTCAGAACCACATTTAAAAAACCAGTATTTAGGGATCTGTACTACTATTGAGATAAAAGTGTTGTTACATTATATCTATAAGAGAGGATGGTATCATTCTTTATATCATGCCCATTCTCTTGATGATCAGCTGATCTTCGATTTGAATAAAGTAATTTTATTTTTTCATAAATTCAAGGTACGCCTAATTACCTTGGTCCTTGAATCTAACATTCAGAATGAGCGGTTTTGTGGTTTCCATACAATTTTAGTAGAATGAACCAAAAGAGTATGGTAAAAGGGTGCTATTGAACTGAGTAAAGAAACTCTACCCTTCATGATTCTAACAAAAGATTTGGTATGTTCCCAAATAAGTGATTACCTTCTACTTATGATTGAGGTCAATAGTGTCTAGCCCAGCTTTGCATTTTCTTCTACAATTATATTAGACTGTGTGTGTTAGACTATTAAATACTTGTTTACCTCGATTAGACCCTCATAAGCTTGTTTTCTTGTTACTTAGGACACTCCCTATTGAGTGTAATTAACTTAGGTTCAAGGACATTACTCCTTGCTTGAAATGTTAAATATGTATTCAGTAAAAATACGACATAACATCGCAAGATATTGTACATGGATGATGTGAAAGGTTGCTAAATCTTCCTCTTTTAAAATACTATTTTGGCACTTCAATTCATGAAGAGTATACAAGCTTCAAACATGATCACGTTGTAAGACTCATAGTTGTGGTGTTATTTTCACCAATCTACAGAAAATTCCAAACAATTTTGAAACAAGACAAACAATTAAACTCCAATAAATTCCATTCTGACTGTTGAAAATGAGCAAAAATTAGAAAGAGAATCTAAAATATGTATCTTCCAAATCAAGAGCCCGTGTCTTCCTTGAAATTAGGATCTTATTCTCAAAAATAAAAAGATAAAATACCCAATTTTCATCAGCAACCCTCCATAGCTTAAAACCAAAGTAAGATGGCACAACTGGAATGGTACATTAAGAGACTCTGTAAGGGCAACAATAAAATAGTTTGTGGCTACTACAATGATTTCAAAGGCCTAGATGAAAAGAGAGAGTCTTAGGTTAATTTGATTAGGATATCTCTACAAATGGGATGACATTATTGATATGGTGAAGAATCACGACCAATTGCTTCAAACTTGATTCAATCAATAGGTGTATAGAAATAAATAATAAATATCTCCTAAAAGAATGAATATTGAATCTTGAGGCACACATAAATCATGAATAAACCTCATTGTATCTTCAATGAAATCGTCTTCTTTGTGCAACCCAATTGCACTAGATTAATTTCCAAGAGAAAAAATTGTATCTATGGAGGTAAGGAACTAGGTTGTACTAGAATAAGGTCATAATAATATGCAGCAAATTCTCAAGGTTGGTTGCAACCATTTCAACAAAAATAGATCTCTCTAGCAAAGTTTCCTCCAAGACAACATGTGTAATGAAATCTATTGAAAATTGGGCATCATAAATTCAAAGTGTAAGATTTTTGTTGAACCATAATCTATTTTGGGGTCACATTATATGGGCATAAGCATTAATGTTAAACTTCAACAAGTTTTTGCTGCTAAATTTGTTTATTCCAGCCTTGTATTCAAGCCAACAATTTTCATTTGCAATCAAGTTTTCCTTGTAGAAAATACCTTCTTAAATGTAATATTTCAATAGCTTAATAAATAATACAATTTTCCTCTTTCTCAAAGGTTAAATCAAGTAAATGTAAATAATTTTTTTTGATATATAAACAAGCAATAAAAGGATTTCACATGCAGCAACTGCAACTATTTGATACAAAAATACCTAATATCACAGATAGCATATTTGTGCTAGCTCTAGGTTCCCACCAACCAAATGGCCTGCTGTGTAGTTTAATGAAATCTTGTTTTCCTTGAATCTATGCCCACAACAATCTCCACTACAACAACCTATTTAAAAAGGTGAGAGGGAAGTAGGTTGTAGAGTGCATATGCTAGGTGACTGAAAATTGAGTCATATACTTCCACACTATTGCAATCCCTTGAGCACTGCAATTGTGGAATCATGTAAACAATATTGAGAAGTTAATCCCTCAATAAATACCCCACATTCCTTGTTTTTCCCCCGTGAAAATGATGCCAATGTTTTCTACTTTCTCCTATTTTCTATAGGATTTTTATTTTTTATTTTTGATGTTAACCCTTAAGATCTTCAGGCCATGCAACTGGCAGGTGTAAAGCTCTCTTCCCCAAGCTTTGATAGCTTGCTCTGTGACTCCTTGCATGCATATTTGTGCAAGTATTAACAAGGCACATGGATGGGGGCTATTATTTTTCTTTTGAAATATATTTAAGCCTTCTTCATCATTTATTTTTTAATTTGTTTCTTTGGAATAATTTTAAACCTCCTATAATACATCTCAAGTAGTTTTTGCTGCCATAACTATTGAATTTTAAGCAGTTCTCCACTCAATACTATTAAATTAATGTTTAGATCTCAATTAGTAGAATAATTTAATGAAACATTGGAATTCATAATATGGAAATCTTTTATGCTTATATAATGATTAAGAAACATTATTGATACTTAAAACAAAAAATGAAGAGTAAAATAGTTGTTGTGGAGTCTATACTTTACAAAGATACTCTGATATAGTGCAAGTGGACATGCACATGCATTTAATTCCTACATTGAATCGCTAAATTTCACAATCTCCTGTCTTAATGGTTTATGATGCAATGCCTTATCCAATTTGGAATCAAACTTTTATTTACAAATTCATATGTTGGTGCCTTGCTCTATACTAGACATTGGTCAGCTCAAGCTCTTTTCATCTGCGTCTTGAGTCCTATGTGGATGACAAGCTCATCTAAATTTTAGTGATGAATTTTTTTTTTAATTGCAAGCTATTACAACAAGCATTGTTTTACTAATCTTATCTTGTTTTTGGTAGACGTAGACAATAAATACCTATTTTGGTCTTTATTTTGGATATAGATTTATTTCCTTTCTGTGGTACTCTAGAGTCTATAGGGTTTTCTTTTTATTCAAGGACTAGAACAAAGTTAAATTAGGAGAATTTAAAGATGGAGCTAATATGAAGTGTTTGGTAGTAGTCTTTTGTAGAGTACTCTGCTTGTTTATGATTCAATTATCTTGGAGATAAAATTGAGCAAGGCCAAGTTTGGGAATATGTTTAACAAATGATTAATTTACTTATGGAAAATTGTTTTGAGATTATTTGTCCATAAATAATGAGAATTGGTATAAACTTGTGCCAAGTAATATCTACAAGAAATATCCTAAATTCACTTAATAGTCAATTTGCAAACATGTGACATAGTGGATAGACATATAAAAGATAATATATCATAAATTCACAATGTTTAATTAATTATCATTATTTTCCTTAATAGCTTAGATGTAAGAAAATTAAACATCTTAAAAAATAGCTCTAGAGTTGGTAATCTAAATGATGCGTTAGTATAATGATATCAATATGATACCTCTTTTAAGCCTACTTGCATGGAGAAATGTTACTGGAGCTGAGTTGTTTGACTGGGTACACAAAGCCTTCTTTGTGCTACTCCCCATTTCCCTGCTACTAACACCTGGAAATTGAAATAACATCTTGTATGCTAGATTGTTTTTACTCCTCATTTTCTGTTTTAGATTTTGTACCCCCATTACTAAAATGTATGTTCTTAATAATAATAATTTTAAAATTTTATTTTATTTTATTCTCTCTTTTAAATAATCCTTAACCTCTTTATTAAACTAGAGTTGAATAAATTTTGGCAGAGTATCTTAGGCAGTGACTCCATTAAGAGCAATTTACTAGAGTGGAGTATAAAGTATGGATAGCATACAAGAAAAAATAACTTGGTTAATAAATTTTTGTTAGATATTATGATCTACAGAATTATGTTTCTTATTTATTTATTTATTCAATAGAGAGTGATATTGATGCAATTGTAGCTTTTTATTGGAGGTAGAGAGGTCTAATTGGAAGTATAATTTATACTCTTAGAGTGGGTTAGAAAGCTTTTGCTATAGACTACAAAGGGAGTTAGGGAAATAATTCATACGCTTCTTATATCTCATAACCACATGTATGTAGATTTTCATATAAATTTTCTAGTCATTATGAATCAGAGATTGTTTTTCTTATTGAAATGATATGATGCACCTCATGATATTAAAATCTTTAGGGTTTTTATTAAAATCTGCTTTGTTCTTAGGGTTTTTTGTTCGATATGCAAAATTTCCTCTGTTTGTAAGGTGTGAGGAACCGATACCTTTGCCATATCTTTATGTAAGTTTTAATCAAATCTTCATTTTTTTTAATTGCTCAAGCTATATTTTAGAATAATTTTATGGTTTTTTTGGGATACATGTTTTCATATATTTCAACTGCTATTTATGTAATGATACTAACTAGCATCCACACTTTTCTTTGTAGCTTTCTATTAGGCTATCTTCTTGGTGTCTATACGAAATGGTAGACTGGGTATTTATGTTGTTGTTTTTGGTACTTGCAGTGTCATTTTAATTAAATGAAACACTAACCTAGGATCTAATAGGTAGCATATAGAGTAATATATCATATCATTTTTATGATTGAAAGATTCAACTAGTTAGTGATGAAAAAAAATATGTTTGAGAGTAATTTACACAAATTATGAAACTCCTTTAGGACATCAACAAAACCCTCCAAATTAGCAAACACCTTGAGAAACTATTGCCATACGACTACACTAGGGGTACTAATGTAATGAGGACAATTAATTAACCTTTGGAGTTTAATGATAATAGTGATTTGTTTTTAAAATAGATTAATTTCTTTGATTTAAGTAAATGATGGTCTTCACCAATGGGCTATGGAGTCAAGCAACTCATGCCATAAGGGTTGAGAGATTTCAAAGAGAAACCTATTGCAATGGTCGTATGATGAGACAAACCTCGAAACATAGTATCCTTTTTTTGCTATAGGATTGTGTTAAACAATGATACAAATCATAGTAACATATTCTCTCAAGCTACCAAGAGGACACACTAGCATCTAGATTAGGTTATTATTGTTGGTCTTTACCCTACATTTGCCTCAATACAACCTTTGATAACTTACATTTGCATCTTTGGTGTAGGTGTCACATGGTAGTACAATAAGAACAAAATTTCTTCAACCTCTAATGTTGGTGCTACGCATCCACATTGAAAATGTCCAAAAAAGGGTGATCCAAGAACAAGAAAATGCGCTTAAAACTTGATAGATTCTATATAAGGACTAAAATTTTTCCATTTTTGTGTATCTCACCTTAAAGCCATGTATTCAAAATTTTGAATTTATTAAGTTGTAACATATGCACCAAAGAGTCATGTTCTCTTCAAAAAGAAGTAATATTTGAGTTAAAAATTTTACTCTTATTGTTGATAGTACATGGTGCATTCAGGAAAATAACACATCATCATCATCTGAATATTCAAATGAACAAGCAGCAAGACCTGCTCTAGGGATAGATGAATACTTCAATGAAATGATATATTGCACTTTCAAAAGGTGCCAAAATAGGAAACTAAACAAGCGGCGACTTGTTGGTATCCATAGATTGAACTTTGGAGTTTATATAGAAGAGGTAGACTATAATTAACAAATTGGTATTCTTATAATAAATAAATATGCATATTATTTAATACATTATTATTGATCATTTCAATTGATTTTTTGATGAAAAGCTGCTTCCAATTTTTGATATTCTTGAAGAACCAATGGATGTCATTGATGATAGAAACTCTCAAGATGAAGAAAAAGACACATTTAGGGATGAAACCACTTTGCAGATAAATGAGGTTGGTGTCAATGAATTTATCCAAGACTTCTACACATCTTCTGGAGAAGTTATTGATTCACCCCTAGCTCAATTGTCTAGGACACCTCTTTTCCCAAATGCAGATACTTCAATATTGGTGACACTTATGTTGTTGTTGAACTTGAAGGTTACACATGGATTGACAAACACATTCTTTACCGATATATTAAGGTAGGATTCAATATTCTTATAAATTAATGATCTAAATGTCTTGAAAGTTTTGAATATTGTGTATACTTATCTTATAAAAATCATTTGTTGCCTCATGTAGACTTCTAGCAAACAAAATACTTCCAAAGGACAATAAGTTACCTCATTCTCATAGAGAAGTATCTTTAGTGATGAAAAACATTGGAATGGAGTACAATACATATGATGCATGTCCAAATGACCATATATTATACTATGGAAAAAATGAAAATTTTCAACAATGCTTAGTGTGTCACACAAATAAGTATTGTCAAGATCAAGTATCCAAGAAGGTTCCTTATAAAGTACTACATCACATTCCACTAAATCCAAGGTTTGAGAGGACATTCAAATGTAAGGAGTTGGCAAAATATATGCACTATCATGCACAAGGGAGGAGCCAAGATGGTGTCATGCATATGGTTGTAGATAACAAACACTAGAAAGAGATTGAGGAAAATTGGCCACATTTAAGAAATGAGCCAAGGAATGTGAGAATTTATCTAGCAATGGATGGTGTCAATCCTTTTGGAGATCTTAGAACAATATATTCTGTTTGGCCAGTTTTAATTATTAACAACAATATTCCCCCTTGGATGGCAATGAAAAAGGAGTATGCAATGTTAGACTATTTTTTTGCAATTATAGCCACAAAAATCATGATGTGAATAAGATCTTTACATTTTCTGAGAGTTTTTAATATGTTTTATTACTGTTTAGAAGATCGCTATGTTTAGACTTGATCTCCTATGCCTTCTAAGGGCATTTGTGAAAGTTGTTCACATTGTCATACTTGTTGTACAAGTATGTACTTTCTGTGCAAGCAGATTCACAATTGGTTTGCAAGTGTATAATCACTACACAAGTATGTAATTGTTGCATAAATAAACTTGCAATTGTTGCACAATTAGAATTGCAACTGTTGCACAAGTAGACTTGCAATTTATATGCAAGTAAGTTTGGTCATATCTCTATAGAGATGCTTTATGAAAGGCTATTCCCTGATTTCTTTTAAGAATTTCACTCGTGTTGTCATGCCTGGTGCATTGGATTTTTACACCTTGAGTGTCATTGTGTTGTAATATCACAAAATATTTGTTCATTCATTCTTTGAAGACTAATGT
>CM021109.1:259041936-259076040 GCA_007115665.2 Sequoiadendron giganteum | reverse complement strand
TGGGAGAGAGTGAGAGAGAGGGGGGATGGAGATACCCGAGAGACAGTGAGAGAGAGAGGGAGAGAGATAGATTGAGTGAGTGAGAGGGAATGGGAGAGAGATAGAGGGAGTGAGTGAGTGACAGACCTAAGAGAGGGAGAGGGGGTAGGAGGGAGAGACTTGAGAGAGAGAGACAAAGAGAGAAAGATAACAACCTAAGAGAGGGAGATGGAGTGAGAGAAATAAAAAGACCAAAGAGGGACAGTGAGAAAGGGGGTTGGAGTGATATAGATTTATTTAGGTACCTATGTGGGAGGGAAAGAGACTTGAGAGCAGAGATTGGACTGAGAGAGTAGTCTAGGTCACGTGGGAGGGAGTGAGGCCTAAGATATAGAGACTTCAGAGGGATAAAGAGTTATCTAGTAATGGTAACAAGTTAGAGAAGGTATGAAAGGTAAAACCTCAACTATCCATCTACGATAATAAACTATGCACTCTAATCATTATCAAAGTTGTTCACCAAAGAGGGAAAATTCTAGTTATGTGCAAAGGAGGCCATTTGGCGCTCACCAAATGATCCATCACATTTGGCACACGCCAAATTTGGTGCTCACCAAATGGCCTGCTTTGGATGTGTTAATTAACAAGATTTGCCAAATTTTCTCATATTTTTGTTCGTGTTCCCCATCTCATTTGCATGTCTTTCAATGAAAGCTTATTAAAAAACCGTGATAAAGTTAACCTCTCTCTTAGCTATCTAAATATATAATTCTTTTTTCATTTTGATTTAGTTAAGGTTTTGATCCATGGCTTCTATTGTAAATGCCTTCGTTTTTGGTCAAAAACCAACATGTGCTAGGTTTAGGATAGATTTTTACACATTCATCGAAACGTGAAAGAAATTACATTTTTTGAAACTAGACTCCATTCTACACATGATGAAAAAAAAATCAATTTTCGATTAGTTTGCAAAAAATTTGGGGGGGAGCACACTCAAATTTTAGTTTTTCAGGATGCGTCCACTTTGAAAATTCATAAAATATTATATATTCATTAAAAGAATTATCCGAAAGAAGGAGGATAAAATAAATGCTGTTAGCTAATTTCTCACTATTGGGGTTTTTGAAATTCTAAATAAAAGTTAATCAAAAAGGGGCGAGCCCTCAGGCGCTATGCTATTTTTTTTTATAAAAAAAGGACCTGTTTTGGCCCCCCCCCCTTTTGAGACCATTAATATTCATTAATTTCAAAAAAAATAGTAGCTTAGAAACTAGACTCAGAGCACTTAAAATTTTGTTCTTGCCGCATCTTGAAATTTTGAGCATAACTATCTTCATTTTCTCATGCAAATCAGATTTTCTTCATTTCAAAAAAAAGAAAAAGAAAAAAGTGGCATCTTAAGAGCCCAAATTGTGTCATAGATTGGTGCACTTACCCTCCATAGATTACATTTATTTCAAATATTGTTTACAAAACTCATTCCTAGAATGAGGAAGATTGTACAATAGTATTACAATTTACATGAGTCCTCCTCGAATACACTTGAGGATTAATATAAATACAAAGTATCAAAATGATACAATAAATCAAATGGATGGAACATATTAACTAGTACACACGAGCTCTCCAACTAGAAGATCCCACCATCACTAACATAAGAAGGGAACCCAATGGAGTAAGCTGCACGTTCCACCCAACCAAGTGGTACCCAAAGGCCCACCCCCCATGCTAGGAGATAGTAACAAGGCTCCCTAAACAAAAACAACTACCTCTAGACATAGGCTATCACACAACTAACCAAATAAATACAACACTTACATAAGAGTTAGTTTTCTTCCAGAGTAAATGATAATCAAGTACATCACTGAACCAAACAAACTATTTTCATAGGAGAAGCGTTATCACAAAACCGTATGGGTTACCCTGGCAGACCTTCCTAGGCCCCGACCCCCATCATGAGTCACTTCCCTATATACCGCACGTGGAACAAATCCACAAATCATAGGTAATTAGTGCACACATACGGATATTAATTCCCAATCCAAAGATAAAATACATCGCATCCCCATTCGTGGTAACCAGGTGATTAACTAAGTACGACTATATGCACAACCCAAGGTAAATCAAAAGGCTTGACAATGAAATATCTCATCTGGAAGACTAACAAAATAACTACTAACACATTTAACCAATTTCCCCCAAAACACGAACAAAATAAATCACATTCAAAAGGGAAATTTAAATAGGAAATACATCTACCTTTCGGATTTCCACAATCCAATTTCCTTTTAGTGAAATATAGTAAAATTATTGCCCAAATAAACTAATTTAATAAAATATCTTTCACAGATAGTAGATGAAAATCTAATCTATCTGATAATTCAATTCCTCAAATAATTTTAAATAAAATACCAATTTCTTCTAATAGATTATTCCTTTTAAATCTTCTATTGTGCATATACTGCATGCACCTATTAAAATATCTATGCATTTATTTAATGTATATATATACATATATATATATATTAAATATATATAATATATACACATATATACATATATATAAATGTATATATATATAAATTATTTACCTATATATATTATATATATAATACATAAACATATATATATATAATATATTTTACTAACTTAAAAAATAAAAACATTAATAAAAATAAAGTCTAAATCGAAATTAAAAAGGAAACAGGGGGAACTTGTATAGCCACCTCGAGGTAATGTTGGGGAAGGTTGTGCCTTCCCATAGTCGAACCCCACATGGGGCACAACTAAGGAGGGCACTGCTCTCCCTAGTCGCTTCCTATGGAGGCGGTTGTGGAGAGCGACCGTCGGCCGAAATCCCCAAACAAAAATAATAAAAGAATTTTGTTTACTAGCCTACGGAATTTTGATTTCTCCATATGGAAAAATTCTCTAAGTTTTTAATATAAAATAATATTTCAATATTGGTATTTCTACAAGGATATTAAAATATATGTATATATGTATTTATATATATGTATATGCATATATACCTTCCAATATATATATATATATATGTGTGTGTGTGTGTGTGTATGTATGTATATATTTATATATATATAAAATTATTAAAAAAAATGCTACAGTCACAAAAATAATATTCAAAATATATTCTATAGGAAGTTTTCACAATTCAATAGAAGGATTTCACAATTTCAACAAAGGGGTTTCCAGATTTCCCCAAATAAACATATCTAAATAGGAAGGAGAACAATAAATTTCTACAAACAAAAAATCCAAATAGGAAAATGGAGCAACATTTCTCTACAAATAACATTTACAATAAATTCTTGAGAGGTTTTCTACCAAGAATTCTACTGATAATTTTAATTCCTTCACAACAGAGATTTTTCCAATTTCCTAATGTTTTTCTTCTGGGTTCTTCATTGTTTAACAACAATCCCAAATAAAACTTACAATAATTTATACAAAAGATTTCATGGTAATTTCCAGACACAGCTTCTTACAATTTTACAAAAACTCAAAAGCTTCTAATCTTGTACAAGCAATCTTTTTCCAAACAGAAAATTAATCTATTAAATTTTCCAAAATTAATTTAAATAAGATAATAAAGGAACTTGAATTCCAAATGATTGAGGAGATGTAGATTGATGTAGAGCTTCTTCCACAGATCAAAGCTTCCTCCAGACAAATAAAGCTTCTTCTAGAAAATAGAGCTTCTTCCATAAATCAAAATAATTTCAAAGCCAAAGAATTTTCCCACGACTATCTTTTCCCCAAATCTCAACAACCAGAATACAACAACAAAACTCAATTTTTAAACAACCTCTACCCACAAAATATCTTCTCCTCTCTTCTATGAAGTAACATCCTACCTCTAGCTATTTTAGCAATTATTCTCTCTGTGAAAACATTTTTCCCAACAACCATCATTAAGATTTGCAAACACATGTTAAGAAACAAATATCTTCTAAATCAATTAACACCAATCCCTCTAGATATTTCTAGAAATTAAAACATTTTAATAATTTCAAATTTACATAGTATTTCTAATTTAAAATAAAATTAATCCTAAGATTAAATTATTTTACCAAATAAATTAAATAAATTAATTATTTAAATTACCATCTTCTAACAAAATACTCCAAATTAATTAAATAATCAACTAAAAAATTTAAAGCATTTATTTTCCTTAAGCACACTTTGCAACATAAATATCATCAAGGCAAAAATGAACAATGTAATAACAAAACATAACCAACTAAAACTAACGACACACTATGACCAGGGTTGTGGCTTGGCAAGGGAAACCTAGTTACTATCTCCCAATCAACAATACCGTTGGGCAATGGATACACTCAAACCTGTGAAACCAAGTGGAGTTGATGTCCTATACTTGTAAATATACAATCAAGGCATATATCGAACATGCATATATATCATAATCATTCACATCACGAAGATAGAATCACATAATCGTAGGGTGCTCGCAAGAGAGTGATGCAATCTCAATCCATTCACCAATAAAATGTCACATTAACTGGCAAATCTAACATCAATAAACTACCGATGAGAATATAATAGTATCAATTCAAATAAAAACTATGCTAATCAAAATCATTTCATAATAATAAACATTAGAATAATGTACCATCACATCATAACATAGAAATAAACATCGCTCCAAAGTTAGCGATCAAATAATAACAAGGTATCATGGTCTATCAAAGTAAAGATACTGTCAAAAAACATAAGCATATCAGAGAAGCACACTATTTGAACATAAGAGCAAAACAAAGGGGTGTTACAAGAATTGTATTGGGATCTACATCCTTGTAAGTTATGTGGATTAAGGAATCATTCTGAGAAGATTTTTCGGGATAAAATGAGAAGGAGAAAGCCTATGATATATTGTAAGCAGATGAATT
Organism: Sequoiadendron giganteum; assembly: GCA_007115665.2. NCBI lineage: Eukaryota > Viridiplantae > Streptophyta > Pinopsida > Cupressales > Cupressaceae > Sequoiadendron > Sequoiadendron giganteum. The sequence continues at coordinate 259,071,133 of CM021109.1, read as the reverse complement.
ATGGATGGATTGATGGAGCAAAGTGGAAACATGTTGCATCTATACTTAGAAGATTGTACAGATGGAAGAATTCATATGTTGGAAGGAAGGAAGGGTCAAGATGTGAAGAAAGAGGATCTTATGCAGATCAAAACAAGGATTGTATTTCAAACTACAAGGGGAGTGGTGATAGGATTCATAATTCTTATCACAACGAAGGGTATTGGAGGAGTGAAATAATATTTTTTAGGGAAGGAACTTTTTTTCAGGTTTGGAAGAAGAAAGAATCAAGCACTAAAGGTCATTAGGAACCTAATATCAGAGAAGCTAATGAAAGAGAAGCAGTAAATAATGTTGACGTAGTTTGTGCCGATAAAGAACCTGTTGATACTAAATTAAATTATTCAGAGGAAGGGGAACCCTTGGATGAATAAGATGGGATAGTGAAACCGGAAGAAGGTGAAGCATTGATCTTAAGGAGAAAATTTTGTGAATGAAGAATTAGAAGAGGACATTGATATTGAGGCAACTTTCATGGTAGGCTTACTCAGACTGCCGACCATTGAGGAAATGTAAGGCTTGCAAGTAGATTGTCGAACCTTGACAATAAAAATATGAAGAACCTAAGGGAACTTATAGGGTAGGATTTCTCAGACTGCTGACCAGTGAGGCAGTGCAAGGCCTGCAAGTAGATCACCGAACCTATCCAAAGATAATTGCTTGAAGTAGACATTGAAGAACTTGAGGCAACTTGCAGGGTGGCTTTCTCAGATCACCCACCATTGAGCTAGTGCAAGGCTTGCAGGTAGATCATTGAACCCATTGAAGAGACAACAATTCTTAGTAGAGCTTGAGGCAGTTTTGCAAGGTGGACTTGAATAGACCGCAAACCGTGAGGTAGTTTCAAGTACCTAAAAATAGATCGTCAAACCAATGCAAGAGGTAACATTGGAAATGACATAATATATATCAAATAGAAGAGGCTCAATTTTCAAATAACCTTGAGAGTCTGATGCAGGAGCATCCAGAAATTGAGGCACTTGATAGTGAAGTGGTAGGGTTTTTGGTGATACAATAAAGCTCTGTATGTTGGCTAGAGTCGTACGTAGAGGATGAGAAGTCAAGGATTAAAGGGTTTTTTGTTGAGTATGTCTATTTTACCACTGGAATTTTCAGAGATGCGCATGAATATTTGATCGAGTTATGGATGTCTGTATTCGGACATTTGTTCTTTTTTTTTTGTTGATGTGCCTAAAGGAAGATGATGTGATTCTAATGACTTGAGTTGTTGCGGATGTTTCTAAGGCAACCCTTGATGATCGTGGATGTTTCCAGAATTTATGTTGGTGGTCCACATCGATCGTATTGCTCACAATTGGTGATTTTCCTTCTAGGAGTTCATGTTTCCATTTTCTTGGCCGACAAGGTGTTGTAATGTGTTGTGGATCTTTTAGGATTGAATTATGAAGGTGTTTCATGTTCGAGGATGTTGATTTGGGTCCTTGCTTTATTTTGTCCGACATTGGTTGGTTCACATTGTAAATTGTTTATTGTTTGTGGCCGACCTATTTGGTTCTACAAGTTATATTATTAGTCGTTGTAATTTGGCTGACTTGTTAAGGGTTGGATGATGCGCAGATGATATAAATAAGAGAGAGGATTTTTTATGACAGACAAAAGTGAATGGATCAATAGGGTGTTCGATAGTGCAAATTATGAAGCAGGGTGACGAAGTATTCTGATCTAGTAGAATCTCAGAGTAGAGAGGGAGTGTGGAGCAAGAAATAGAATCAATGGCAGATTGTTACAAATATTGCCATTATTTGAGTCATTTGTAATTCATGGGTTGTGGCCTAGTATCTGTAGAGCCCAACTGGAATCTATAATATGTTTTGAGATTTAATATAATGAGTAATGAGCTTTGAAGGCTGGGTTTTTTCCCTTTGAGGGTTGTCCTAGGATATATCTTGTGTCTGGTGTTCAAGAATGTCTTTTATCCTTTTGTGGATTAGCTGTTAATTTTTGTTGCTTATCTGTTGCAATCATGGAGTTGGTAATTTAGGCTACAAGGCTAGATAGTCCTTAATTGGATCCTCCTACCCTGACTCGATCAATATTATTGCCACACGGGTGGTGGTAATATGGGCCTTCCAGCCATAATATCAGCTTGTTCCTCTTCTTCATCTATGATGTATGTTGTGTTTCTCCACTAGGTTGGTGTTTCTTTTGTTTCAAAAGTGAAGCTTCTTAAACTACTAATTATATTAGTTTGTTCTCCCCCATTGAGTTCAAATTTTGGTTGAATGATAGCAGGTGTAAGGTCAATTTGTTCAACTGGAGTGATCGGTCTCCAAATGGTCATGTGGGGTTCAATTTGTCAAGTTATCTTGCTTAAATGAGTTTCTTTTCACCAAAAACACTCATCTTGATTAAGTTCAAACTAAATGTCTATGTCAAAAACAACATCAATTTCACAAAGTCCATTATGTGAAAAGGATGAAGCTACTTGGGCATAGTTACCTAGGTTAACTTTGGGAAGTATGCATTGATATGTAAACCAAAATATTTAGAAGTCTCAAAGAATAAATCCTTAGGACAAGCAATAATATCAGGGTTTTGTCAAAGGGTATCCATACTTAGACCAAATGGTTTGAAATTTTGAAAAGACTTTGTTGATGTTTCTTTGCAATTATTTTGGAATCAAGCAAGTGTTAAATTGAATCTCAAGTATTTACAATCCTAGATAGATCAAGTATGCATTTTTTGATAAGCTTACCATCGTTGAAACAAATGATTAATCCATGAAGATGAATTGGAAAAATAGGCTATGTCAAGGAAATGTAATGTCATGACATGCCAAGCAAAGGAGTCCCTTACCCATTTGTTTTATGCCTCAATCAAAAATTTCACATGGTAAGTAATTTCTAGGCACGGTGCTACTCCCATGCACTACCTTGAAATATGTTTCATAATTGGACTTGGTTAGCCACTACAACAAGGTTTTTAATGACCATATCTAGGATAAATGGGTGCCATACATGTGGTGACTATACTCAATTAAGAGGCCTCCCAGACCTTATAAAAATCTAAGGTTTTAACGCATCATAGGGATACTAAGGGAGACATTCGTTAGTATGGGACAACCACAACTAGCTCAATCAGTGATTTTAATCACAACCAAATTTTTTTATATAGCGAGCCAGAATGAAAGCATCGCTTTAAGTCATTCCCTCTCACAAGTTTGGAGGTAGGTCCTTTCTAAAGGTTACACATGTTTGAAGCATAAAAATATTTTCGTCACCCAAGATTTCCAATAGGCGTAAGGGCAGAGGATAAGTGCTTCCAGGTAGAAGAGTAGACTTATGTGTTTCTCTTCACCCAAGATCGCATGAAGTGCAAGGGGATTGGATACACAAAATAAGAATACATAGTAAAATCAAACACACATTCATTTTAATCCATCATAGCAAAGTGAGCTCATTTTAAACACCAAATGAAATATGGAAGTTATATTGTTCAATTTTAAACTAACAAGCATAATGATGTGAGGGTTTAGTTTTAACCAATTTGAACATTCATTTTAAAACCCAATTGAAAGCTAGTTTGGTCCTAAAATGTGAAATAAAAGACATGATAAATGGGTTATAATTTTCCCTAAAAGTGTTGCAACACCTGTTACAATTATAATTCAGATTATAATAGCATGCTCTTCACTTCAAGTTGTATTGTCTAAACTTGCAAAACCTAGTAAGCCTAAAAAAGTGAGAAGTTAGTGAAGTGTTTGAAAAGTAGAGAAAATAAAAAATTTAAAGCACATGTTGAAAATCACTCATTATTTTTGCTTGCTAGACAAAAGCATCACTAGTCACAATAGCATTCTTGTAAGTCAAATGGGCATCACTCTGGTGAAAATTAGCATCACTCTGCAGTGAAACAAAGATGACGATAGCGTCACTATTTGGTAGTGTCACCATTTTTAAATCCTGAATACTTCTAAAAAGTACTAGCATCTGAAACGAAAAATAAAGTGAGCAAAGGAAATAACTAATCAATGAGAATTGTTTGAAGAAAAAATATTACCAAAGAGAGAGTAGCCAAACCAAGCATTGCCACCATCAAGAGGAGACACAAGAATTTGATAAGGGAAAAAAAGAAGAAAAAACCCCAATATTATGAATGGAGGAAAAATGCCTAAGAATGATACAAAGAGAGAGAGAGAGCACTTAAGCCTTAAGCTTTCATGCTTGAATATGAAGAATGAGAGGAGAGGCACCTTAATAAATAGAGGTGAGAAGAGGATTTAGAATGTAACTCCCAACTTAATGAATGCCACCATTTATTTATGTGTGTGCAATGTGTCAAGAACCTCTTAAGGAGGTGGCTACAAATATTCCTTAATAAGAGAATTAAAAATAAAATGATTCATCCTCACACATACATGTGAGAAGACAAAAGGACAAAAGACTTGTAGAGATTCCTTTCGAATATTCCTACAAGTTAATAAATAATTACAATTAAAGAATAAGATTTACCAAGTAAATATTAATTTTCTAACATCCCCCCTTAAGCTTTACTTGGGGAGTTTACATCAAAACCTTCAATGGTTTTTAATCCAAGATTTTTACAATGAAAGAGAAATTTATCTTTACAAAGAGCTTTGGTGAAAATATTTGCAACTTGATCTTCACCTTTACAATACAAAAGAGAAATTTTGTTGTCTTCAATTTTCTCTCTAATGAAGTGATGTTGAAGAGAAATGTGCTTGGTCCTTGCATGAAAAATTGAATTCTTTACCAAATAAATAACACTTTTATTATCACAATATAAAGGAGTAGGATCCTTTTGAGGTAGACCCAAGTCTTCAAGTAATCTTCTTAACCATGGTGCTTCTTTAGATGCATTTGTACAACCTTTATATTCAACTTCTATAGAACAAAGAGAAGTAGATTGGTGTTTCTTACTATTCCATGATATTTCACTTGATCCAACAAAGGAAAAATAACCACAAGTGGATCCCCCATCATTGGGATAACCTCCTAAATCTAAATCAGGATAACCCTTTAAAGAAAAATCACAATTTGCATTATAAAAAAGACCAAGATTAAGAGTACCTTTAACATATCTTAAAATTATTTTTTCAACTTTAAAATGATTTTGTTGTGGTTTAGACATAAATCTAGAAACCAATCCAACACTATAAGAAATATCAGGTCTAGTAAGAGTTAGATAATTTCAACTTCCTACTAATTGTCTATATAAAATAGGATCAACAAAAGGAGTTTCCATATCAACCATTAATTTAGTCCCTAATTCACAAAGAGTAGAAACACACTTTGCATCATTCATTTCAAATCTATCTAAGAGATCTTGAGCATATTTTGTTGAGAAATAAAAATACCTTTAGGTGTTTGCCAAATTTGCATACCTAAAAAATAATATAATAGGCCTAAATCAGTCATTTGAAATTGTGGATTGAGTTGAGACTTAACATCACTAATAAAATTGTTAGAATTAGAAGTGAATTAAATCATCAACATATAAAATAATAATCACAATATCATTTTCAATATGCTTAATATATAAATTTGGATCATTTTTACTTCTAATAAAACCTTGAGATAGAAAGAAAGCATTAATTTTAGAATACCATTCTCTAGGAGATTGTTTTAAACCATAAATTGATTTCTTCAATTTGTAAACAATATTCTCATTACCTTCCTTAATGAAACCCAAAGATTGAGACATATAAATTTCTTCATGTAAATCACCATTTAAAAAGGCACTTTTAACATCCATTTGATGAATAGGCTAATGCATATGAGAAGCTAAAGAAAGAACTAATTTAATAGTTGGCATCTTAGCTATTGGAGAAAATATTTCATTATAATCTAAACCTTCAATTTGACAGAAGCCCCTAGCAACTAATCTAGCTTTAAACTTGATAGCTTCATTATTTGCATTAACCTTAGTTTTATACAACCATTTGTTGGCCCCACGGTTGTCGTTGCACCAAAAGATCGACCTGTTAATGCCCGATACAATTGCCAGATTTAATCGATCCATGGGAGGCGGTTAGTCCATGTCGCGAATCTTGAAGGGAGTGTTGACCAACTACCAACAATCTCCCCCTCAGCGTTACAACGAGGGGATTCGAACCCAACACCTTTGGCTCTGATACCAATTGTTGGCCCCATGGTTGTCGTAGCACAAAAAGATCGACTTGCTAATTCCCGATACAACCCCCAGAGATAATGGATCCATGGGAGGCAATTATTCCATGTTACGAATCTTGAGGGGAGCACTGACCAACTACCAACACCATTTGCATGAAACAAGATTCTTACCTTAAGGTAAAGTAACTAAATCCCAAGTATTATTAGCAATTAAAGTATCATATTCTTCTTGCATAGAATTTTTCCAATGAGGCTGATCTCTAGCTTGTTCATAAGTTTGAGGATCATTTGAATTCATAATATTAGAAATCAAAGCATAATTATAATAATTTCCCTTTCTAGTCTTAGATTTATTCATTCTAGCTAAAATATCATCACTTTCTTGCATAAATTTTTTAAACCATTTAGGCTTTCTTTTAGATGTAGGAGTATCATCATTAGAAGAAGAATCATGAGGAATAATTTCAAAATTGTCATCATCACTATCACTATGAGTAAGAGTTGCATTAAGAGGGTTAAGAGAAGATTCAACTTGAGGATTATCCTCTACAACAATAACTCTATTTGGAGAAGATTCAACATTATGTACTTTAGAACAATCATGAACACCATTTTCAGCAATGCATACATCTCTAGCAACCTTAACTTTGCTAGTAAGAGGATTATAAACTCTATAAGCTTTAGAATGTTCATCATAACCAACAAAAATATGATAATAAGATTTAGTATCTAATTTTTTCCTCTTTTGTTTAGGTTTGTGAACATAAACAATTGAACCAAAAATTCTTAAATGCGTAAGATTGGGCTTCCTACCAAACCAAGCTTCTTCAAGAGTTATATCCTTTAAAGCTTTAGTAGGAGTAATTAATAATGTAAGTAGCACAAAACATAGCTTCTGCCCATAATTTATAAGACATTTTTTTAGCATGGAATATACATCTAACCATTTCAACAATAGCTCTATGCTTCATTTTTGCTACACCATTTTGTTGAGGTGTATAGGGAATAGTTACCTCATGTTTAATACCAAACTATTTTAAATAACTATTAAAAGCATTATTCCCATATTCTTTACCATTATTAGTTCTATCTAATTTTTAAGTTTAAAACCAAATTGCCTTTCAACAAATTTTTGAAATTCAAAAAATATATCAAGAACTTGATCCTTACTATGAAGAAAATAGATCCAATTTCTTCTAGAAAAGTCATCAACAAAAGTAAGTGCATACCTTGATCCTTGGATGGAGTTATTCTCCATGGGTCCCAAAAGATCACTATGAACTAGGTGCAACTTATGAGTTGCCCTCCATGATGGACCATGTGGAAAGGGCTCCCTATGCATCTTACCACTCATGCATCTTGTGCATACAATTTTAGATCGAACAATACTAGGAAATCTCTCTACCATATTAAGATTTTGTATTAAAGCAATATTGTTAGCATTTATATGACCAAGTCTTTCATACCAAACATTGAAATCAATGGTAGATATTAAAGAGCATCTAGATTGAGCAAACTCATAAAATTTGGACAAATTATCATTGTATAATTTAGCATTAGCAATGACCTTGTTTTGTTTTGGATCAATAACATAGCACATATCTTTGTAAAGTTATATTTAATAATCTTGACAAAGCTTAGCAATAGAAAGCAAGTGGGTATGTGCAGGATCATCATAGAAAAAACAGGCCCTTAAGTGGCAATAAAACTCAGAAAATCAGAGTTAGGCAACTTGACATAAAAATTTGAATAAGTTATCTATATTATTTCAAAAACATGTAAAAATAGAATCTATAAAAAATTGAATTTAGTTTCTAAACTACTAGACCTTTATTTTATTTTTAAAAATCTATTTGGTCAAAATTTGAAATTTCAATGCAGTAGTACTTTAATTTTAGGGTAAAAATAAGAAGTAGGTGTTTGTCTTACCACCCTAACCACAATAAATTGATAATATTTTTTTATAATATTTTATAAATAAGTAGAGGACCCATGTCCCGATGTGATGCATATTTTTTTATAATTTATTTCCAAGTAAATAATTAATTATGATTTTTTTATTACAACTTTTTAAAAATTATAAAAACACGTCTATCTAACCACCTTAACTTGGTCAAAACTTGATTAAATTCAATTTTTATTTTTTTAATCCTATACTATGTGAAGAATAGAATGTGACACATGTTTTGGATTCAAAAAATGTGATACCATTTGAAAGTTATAGATTTTTTTCAATCAGCCTATCAATCGGGACTTTTTTCGTAATTCAAATAGAAAATGAATAATAATTATTTATTAAATTCAAAGTAAAGCATAATCTATATGTGTGGAAATATGAGAATCTCCTTTAAAAACCCTTTTCGTTTCATCAATTTTGAGTGAAAAAAATGTCGTCAGCCACATGGGTCATCATATCACTTACATATCGCCAGTTTTTAGCCCATCATGATCCTGCACATACCCAAGTTAGTCTTTAATTCAGGAACATATAAAATATAATTCAATTTACCATTAGGAACATTCACATATCCAGTTGCTTCTACTTTACAAGTATGATTATTAGCAAGTTGAAGAGGAACATTATACATATCAGGTTGCATAGACTCAAAAACTTCTTTATGTGAAGTAACATGTTGAGATGCACCTGAATCAATAACACATTCAAGAGGTTGAGAAATATTAAAACCACAAGTAAAATCACATCTATATTGCTTATCATTATGTTGAAAATTATTATTATTAGGTTTATTTTGTTGTTGACTATTTTACTTCATGGGCTTTTTCTCAATTTTCTTTTTAAAACGAGTATTTTGCCAATGACCATCCTTATTACAATAAGTGCAATGAGCTCAATCTTAGAATAAGTATTCTTCTTAGGATAATTGCCATTATTATAATGAGGTTTATTATTATAATGTTGTTTATAATGTTGCTTAAAGTTTTGATTGTGATTAGACAAAAAGACATGTTCATTAGACAATATTTTCAAACTGAATCAACTTAGCTTCTTCTTGTCTTAATAAATTGCAAAAAATATCATAAGTTAATTGAGTAGATAAAGAAGGAATAGCTAATTGAGCATGAATATTAGTGATAAATTGTTGAAATTGTCTAGGAAGACACTTTTGAAGAATAAGATGAATTAATCTAAGATCTTCTAATTTTACTCCTAAACCATGCAATTGACTATTCAAAGCATCAAACTTCAATAAAAAATAATCCATAGATTTAAAATCATAATACCTTAAATCTTCAAGTTTATTTTGAAGTTAATTTTTTCTTGATTCATTTGAACTATATCATAAATAGTTTTGAGTTTTTCCCATGCTTCATAGGTTTTTGTACATGTTCCAATGTGAACATATAGTTCGGGTGACATGGAAATACCTATGAGGCCAAGGACTTCCTCATTTTTGAGCTTCCATTTTTCTTGTTCATCTTGGGATGCAGATGGACCAGGTTTTGATTTGGGATCTGTGGCAACATCCAAAATATGTTTAAAACAAAAAATAAAAGAGATATGAGTTTTCCAAGAATGATAGTTAGAACTAGTTAATTTAATGTTAGGAATTAAAGTTAACATGATTGCAATAAAAAAATCACAACTTTATAAGAAAATAATAACTAATGTAAATATTTTCTTACAAAAAAAAACATCCCTCTTGATCGAATTAAATGTTAAAACATAACCTCTTTTAAAAAAGAATTACCTACACTTAGAACAAAATAAGCTTCTTTAGAGATTTTCAAAACAAAAAGATAATCTTCTTTTGATACAATTTTTAAAACTTAAAAAATCCTTATTAATAATTAATTAAAAAACTTAAAAAAAATAAATTGTGAAATTTTTTATTAAATAAAATAAAAATCTTAAAAATTTAATACCTTGAGTATTTAAAAAAAAACTCATAAAATAAATTATTTAAAAAATCTTTTTTATAAATATAAGGATTCTCTTTTTTAAAGAATAAAAATATAGTTTCTTAAAACAACAATAAGAGAGAATTTTAAAAAAAATAAAAATTATTTCATGTCTTTACAGGCGAAAGCTAACTACTAAAAAAATTCACCTATGTATGTACATTATATCATAATCCCCATACGCATGGACATACGCATTGGACAAAATTCATGGACGGAAAGATGACGGATGGATGCTAACGGAGACCAACGAATGGACGGACGGCAGTGTCAAACAGACGAGGGATTTCAAAAGTTCTGAAAAGGCAGAAACTTTAAAGCGGGATATTTGAATTTTGAAATGGTCATGTTATCCCGTGGATGCATCCAGAAACACATTTTTCATACAAGCAGGGAGGAATATGACAGACGATGTCTGTGATGGAAACATGGTATATTTGCTAGTGGTTGATTGAGAATGACAATGAAGATAGAGTATACGAATGGCGAAAATGAGCTTGTTTTGCGGGTGCTCTGCTGGTGATCATCTCCCCCAAAACGTGCCTGCGCCTGGTAATCAAGGTATATATATGCATATCGTAACATTGTGATATTAACTGATGCAGGGGTGCATCGATCATTTTGGGCTTGATTTTTTTTTATAAAAATTTGTTTTGTTTTTTAAATTTTGGTGTGCCTTGTTAACCTTGCGTTTGTGGCCGCTAGGCAATGGGAATTTTGGTAGCACATTGAGTTATTGATTAGATTTTTGGGAGCCGTTGAGAAAAAACATTGGGGGAGACAGTTGAGAAAGCCTGAAATCGCACCAAGAAAGGAAAAAGCAAAGAAAACTGTTCATTCTTGATTGTTGGAAGTTGCTATGCTAACAGAGGGAGGAAAAATGGATCATGTTTAATCAGATTCTATTTTTGTGTTTGTTTTCTTATACTCTCAGTCACTCAATTAGGGGTTCTTTTGGCATGATTGGCATAATGCTCTGCCAACTAGACTCGTGTGGATAAATGTTTTTGCTAGATGGGGTTGTAATCTCGCCAAAAGTGATGGAGCAGCAGGGTCGTGATTTTCTTTCTTGAATCTATGTAGCACTATATTCCTGGCGAAGTCTTTGATTGTTTTTTTTTTGTGTACTGGAAATTTAATGCGTTGCTGTCATAGTTTCCCAAGAACTGGTTTAGTCTATGGACAATTTTATTAATCAATCTATCTGGATGCATATATCTGATCATTGTTAATTTTGTTTGTGGTTAATCGCTTTGGAAGAATTAAATTATTTGGTTTGCTTTGAATTTATGCTTTCAATCGTCTCTTACAGTAGTTTGATGGTGATTGCCCTATTTGCTATTAGTTTTCATTTTGTTAGAAGCTGTCAGTTTGCCTGTAATTTGAGGTTGAGCAGATCACCATTATTAACTGAATCGTATATATACTGTGTACTTATATATTCATAGGTTTTGATTATTCCTGCACTTGGTAATCGAGGTATATATATACATTAATTGCCACTACAAAGACCAGCCATGGTGGACATCAATGTCGACTAGAAGAAAACTGCACTCCTTGTCATTGATAGGTAGGTGTGATTTCTCTTTTGGAAAAATCGTTTTAAAGATTTTAATCTTTGACTTAGTTGGGCTTAATATTTGGAAACTTTGTGATTGCGATTGAATGACAATGTGTTGTGTAGAATGACTTCATCCTGCTAGGAGGTCCCATGTACATTCGTATGAGGGCACCAATTATCCTTACTATAAAGGAAGAAGTTGCTTTTGCCAGGGAGAAAGGGGCTCTCGTTGTATGGGTAAGACATTTTGTAAGGATATTTGCAGTTTCAATTTCTGGTTGTCACTGATTATTTTGGAATACCAATTTGGTTTAATGAAATAAGACTAAAATTCTAGGACCCCCTACTGAATTTGTGAGTTCTCTTCCATTAAGGGATGGACACTTTTGTGATTAGGGCTTCTGGTAACATCTTCATTACAATTCAAGCATCACCGATTTCTTGATATCATCATCTAGAGCATCATAACTTTAAAAATCCTTTGCTTGATATCATCATGTAATATACCAGAGACCTTAATGTAATTAATAGTATTAAGAGTCTCCCAGTGATCTTTGTTGAAGTTTCCATAAGGCTGCCTACCAAAGACTTTTACAAGTTTTTAAGAAATTTTCTACGAGCCTCAAATCCATCTCTTGGAGATGGTTGTAAGAAAGCATATCAACATAGCTGCCAAAGATCTAGGGACTTTAAATTCCTTAGCAATGACAAAATAGAAGTTCTTCATCTAATAAAATTCATTTTCCAATTTTTTTTTGGAATTTTTCTATGCATTTGAGTTTCTTTTGAATGTAAGAATAAGGGGATTTTAAGATATGGGTCATAGATGAATCAAAGAATTTGCAATTTAAATTATTTTCTCAATGTTTAAATTGACATTTGGTTAGAGGGAAAATTGTGGTAGAATTTTTGTTGGAGATTTAGGAAATAGTTCAGATGACCCATTTAATTGAATTGAATCATAGTATGTTATAATTTTGTTATGATTTGGGAAATATGATTCTTCCAAGTTCTAAGAGTAGAAATGAACATTAATATATGACTCAAATTTTGTGAGGATTTCTTATTCACTTATGTTGTTTGTGGATCTATACAGGCAATGGGCTATGGCTATGACTACGATGATTATCATAGGTATATAAATGTTATATCTGCTTGTTTGTGATGATGCATTTTCAAATTAATTTGGTACGATTTTAGATCAATTTTTTTTTTTTTCTTTAAGCTACTACTTTTAATTAATTAATTTTTGCAATTTTGTCCATGGAAGATTGTCATACGAGAAATTTAAGCAAGATCCTATTTTATTAAGTTTGTTTTACCTTGAAAATTTTCTTTGATGATAGTTCTAGAAATATAACAACAAGAAAACATGTGGGCTTGCATATTGTTTTGGTAACATTCTTTGACATGAACATGATAAATTATTAAAAAAGAATAATTATTTTTCTTTTGTTCAGCTATATAAATTTGATGTGGATTTTGGATGTGTTAATAGGTTGGCACTCCAATTTGGATAGGGGGAACAGACTTTACTTGAAAACATTCACAATATAAAGAAAGCCTTGCTTGAGATTTGAGAGGAAAATGAGCACTTAAGAAGACTAGTTGCTATTGAAATTGTTGTAGATGCATAAAATATCTCATTGTAGAGAATGGATCATTGTCATTTTGGGTTTTTTTCTTCCTATTAGAGGTCCATCTTCCTCATTTCTATGATCTTGAATTGTATAAAATCATTGGGGATGACAACCCTTCCATTCAGCATAGATTTTTACATCTATTTTATGTAAAATTGATGTTTTCAATAGATAAAATTTTCATGTACAAAATTTTATGCTCTTAAAGAATAGATCAAATGCCTCTTGTTGTCTCAACTTTATGTTCTCTCTAAACAATTTCACTACATGGTGGCCAAATGTTTTGTTTTTTAATAAAATAGAATTGCTTAAAAGTTTTGAATTAGTTGGTTGTGCTCTTGCTAGCATAAGATAGTTTGTAGTGCTATTAATAAAAGAAAATTATGCGCTTGAAATTATAAGATAGTTTGTAGTGTTATTCCTAAAAAAAAAGTATGCACTTGAAATTGTGCAACTACTAAATGACAAGTAAAAGAAAAAATAAGTGCCACATAACAAGTAAATAAAAATATCTCAAAATAAAAGTACATAGCATAAAGAAAAAAGAACAAGGGTAATAATGGAAAAATAGAAGACTTAGAGAATAGAAATGTTATGGTGTAGGTAATATTATTGTCCTATATCAGCATCTAAGGGAACATGAAACCATCGGTCAAAAAATAGAGATAGTCTCAATGTCATGCACTAGTATCCAAAGTATTACGAAGAAATTGAAATTCTAAAATGTTGAATTCACAAGATAGAGGTAATTTTTAATTTTATGCATCATCCTCATAATATACAAATATGCACTCAAAACATAACTAGATGGTTATAAATCACCTAAAGTATTAATAAGATGTGTATACTTTAACACAAATTCTATGTATCAGGTAGGCAATAACATTTGTATTATTGACGAAAGATGTGCCACAAGTTTTTTGGGTTCATCCACCAAATTAATGTTATCATCATATGAACAAGGGATACATCATTAGAATATAGTGATGACACATTGTCCCCTATTAGTTATTTCTAGACATCTTACAAGGGACAATGTGTTTTCCAATAGTGTGTTTTCCAATAGGGAACAATGTGTTTTCCAACAAGGAAATAACTAACAAGGGACAGTGTGTTCTCCAACATTATTTATAGTGCTGGAAAACACACCATCCCTTGTGGAAATAATTGACAAGGGATAGTGTGTTTTCCAACACTATAAATAATGTTGGAAAACACATGTCCCTTGTTAGTTATTTCCAATTAGTTATTTCCCTATTGGAAAACACACTATCATTTTTTTGTTCCCTATTGGAAAACACATTGTGTCATTTTTTGTTCCCTGTTGGAAAACACACTGTCCCTTGTTGGAAAACACACAGTGTCATTTTTTGTTCCCTGTTGGAAAACACACTGTCCCTTGTTGGTTATTTCCAATGTTGGAAAACACACTGTCCTCTATTAGTTAATTCCAATGTTGGAAAAAACACTGTCCCTTATTGTCAGGGACAATGTGTTTTCCAACAAGGGATAGTGTGTTTTCCAATAGGGAACAAAGAAATGATAGTGTGTTTTCCAACACTATTTGTAGTTTTGGAAAAAACACTATCGAACCTTGTGGAAATAATTGACAAGGGACAGTGTGTTTCCTATGTAATTTGAGTATATGAATACCAAGAAATTTAGTTTCATGAATACCTAATTGGTATATTTAGAATTTTTAATCTCACCAAATGGTTTGAAGAAGGATCCAAAGATGGTAAAGTAAAATTTTGAATTTCCTTCACCAACTAATATTATAGAGGTACAAGAAGGGCTTCAATAGGTAGTTCTTCAAAAAAAATTCTACTAGCTTAACATGTGTGTAGAGGTGTTGAGCATCATATTAAAAATTCTACATTCCTTAAATTTATTACAAATCCTAAAAATTATGATATATGCATGGGTTGTATTCAATAAGAATCCCTCTCTCTACCTCTCCCCCCCTCTCTCTCTCACTAGATAGATGGTGTATTGATTGAAGATATTCTTCTCTCTTAAGAAGTCTCAAAGGTGTGTGTGTGTAGTATGTGCAATGGGTAAATGGAAATGCAAAAGTGGATAAACTCAAGAGGTTTTGTATTACATATGAATTTGTGCAAGAAAATAAAGTTAGAGATGATGCTATAAGTGGAGTTGAACAAATGAACTCAAATATTCTTAAAGTTCATAATTCCATGGAACAAATACAATTGGAAATAAATGATAAGGAAAAAGAAAAATTGGTTCTAAGTGCAGAAAAAGAGAATCAGTTGGGTTGGGAGATATTTAATGAAATTAGAATGGAAAGATGCATGGATAATGAAAGGATAGATGATGGATAGAAAATGCTTATGAAAAGATGTTTGTTTCATACACCCCAAGAATGTAATGAAGTCCACCTTAAAATTTTAGAACAACTCTTTTGTACAGTAAAAATGGCATTTCACTTCTTCATCTAATTGGAACAAAAAGATGCTTACATTATTGCAGTGTTGGAAAACAAACTGTCCCTTATCAATTATTTTCGTATGAAAAGTGGTCATGTTATTTCTAGTGTTGGAAAACACACTATCCCCTATCAATTATTTCTTTATGAAAGATGCTCACATTATTGGAGTGTTGGAAAACACACTCTCTCTTGTCAAATATTTCCTTATGAATTTTTTTTTATTCGTACACAGCAAAAATGTAATGATGTCCACCTTCAAATTTTAGAAAAACTATTTGGTATAGTAAAACTGGCATTTCACTTTCTTCATTTTATTAGAACAAAAAAATGCTCACATTATTTGTAGTGTTGGAAAACACACTGTCCCTTGTCAATTATTTCCTTATGAAAAATGCTCACGTTATTTCCAGTGTTGGAAAACACACTCTCCTGTCAACTATTTCCTTATGAAAGATTCTCACATTATTGGAGTGTTGGAACACATTGTCCCTTTTCAGATATTTCCTTATGATTTTTTTTTATTTGTACACACCAACAATGTAATGAAGTCCACCTTAAAATTTAACAACTATTTGGTATAGTAAAACTGACATTTCACTTTCTTCATTTGATTGAAACAAAAAAATGCTCACATTATTTGGAGTGTTGGAAAATACACTATCCCTTCTCAATTATTTTCTTATGAATTTGCAGTGTTGGAAAACACACTGTCCCTTGTCAGTTATGTAATGAAGTCCACCTTCAAATTTTAGAACATTGGAAATAACTAACAGGGGACAATGTGTTTTCCAACAAGGGATAGTGTGTTTTCCAACAGGGAACAAAAAATGCTCACATTATTTGTAGTGTTGGAAAACACACTGTCCCCTATGTAGGAAATAATTGACAAGGAACAATGTGTTTTCCAAAACTGCAAATAATGTGAGCATATTTTTTGTTCCCTGTTTGAAAACACACTGTCCCTTGTTGGAAAACAAACTTTTCCTACATAGGGGATAGTGTGTTTTCCAACATGGAAAACCCATCAACCATAATCCATATTTACTCATGTTGGTGATTTGTTGTAGGTATTATGTTCAAGAAATCCATGCTAATGGATTCTTATGGTTGTGTTAGAATTTCAAGAGTGGTGTAGATTCCAAGCTTCCTATTATGGTGATTTGATAAACTATTTGAATGTCATAAACTATTTTTCCAAGACCTAGATTTGAAAGTAGTTATGACTAGATCATAATAGAGAGAGGGAGAGAGGGAGGGAGAGAGAGAGAGAGAGGGAAGGAGGTAGATATGAAGTGGTAGGGTGGGAGGGATAGGAGGGAGAGAAAGATGGAAAGAGAGAGATAGGGATATGTATAGAGAGTGGTAGAGTGGGAGGGATAGAGGGAAGGAGAAAGATAGGGAGTGGTAGCATGAGAGTGATAGGTAAAGAGAGAGTTATGGAGGGAGGAAACTGGAGGGGTAGGTTAAGTAAGGTTGTGTGTGTATGAGGAAGAGAGAGGGGGGAGGATGGAGATAAGAAATGGTAGGGTGGGAGGGACAGAGGGAGGGAGAGAAAGAGGGAAGGAGGGAGATATGAATTGGTAGGGTGGGAAGGATAGAAGTACCCAAAATGGGCTTAGTAGGAGGGAGAGATGTGATGGTGTATTGTGGGAAATAGGCACCCAAAATGAATTTCAAGAGACCAATATTTTATAGAAAATAATTAGTAGGGATTTCGTAGGGTATCCTTCATACTACACACTTCACACTGTACATGTTGCTTCATATAAGAAATTGATCAATATCAACAACCAACATTTTCTTATTATGAAGAAGAAGACCAAAGTGTGTTGCTTAATATAAGAAATTGGTTCATATAATTATTAGGGATATCATAGGGTATCCTTCATAGCAGGTAGTAGAATGTATGAAATGAAAAAGGAATCTACTCTAAAAGAACTTGAAAAGAAGAATACCAAAGTGAATGAGATGGACAATGTATTGACTAAAGAAATTATTCCTACTCTTGAGAAGTTGAGGAAGGAGCATGTGCACTATGTGCAATGGGAAAATGGAAATGTAGAACTAGAGGCAACAAGTACTAGAATGTATGGAATGAAAAAGGAATCTTCTCTAAAAACACTTGAAAATAAACAGACCAAAGTGAATGAGATAGATAATGTATTGACTGAAGATATTCTTCTTGCTCTTAAGAAGTTATGGAAGGTGCATGTGCAGTATGCATAATGGGAATATGGCATTGTGGAACTAGAGTAGCAAGTACTAGAATGTATGAAATGAAAAAAGGAATCTGCTCTAAAACACTTGATAAGAAGCAATCAAAGTGAATGAGATAGATAATGTATTGATTGAAGAGATTGTTGTTTCTCTTGAGAAGTTGAGGAAGGAGCGTATGCAGTATGTGCAAGGGGAAAATGACAATGCAACATTGGATTAAATCAAGAGTTTTGTATTATATATGAATTTGTGCAAGCAAAGAAAACGAGAGATGATGCTATAATTAGAAATGAACAAATGAACTCAAATATTCTTGAACTTAAGAATTCCATGGAATAAATACAATTGGAAATAGATGATAAGGAAAAGGAAAAATTAGATCTAAGTGTAAATATGGATAACATTAATCATTTATATTTTCATGCAATGATTATAGATAGGTTTATGGTTTAAGTTTTAACCTAATGGATTAATGCAACGATGATGATGGATTAACCCAAAGAGAGACATAAAGATGGTGTTGAAAGACCTTATAATGAAGAAAATGAAGATAGAGGAAGTAGTATTTCATAATGAAATAAAATAATAGATGAATATTAGATAGATGGAGGATGATATGGTTGATGTAGTGAAATAACCTTCATCATAGAATTAAGGTTGTATAGAGAGAGAAACAAGGGTGATTCATCATTAGTGCCTCCTTCTCCTATATTATTTAAGATTATTTCTCCTATAGAATTTGATTCTTTCAATGTATGGTGCTCATTCTACTTAGCTCTATTTTGAAATAGAGAATGATATTAGGACTTCAACTCTACTTGAAATTTCAAATGTGAAAACTTATTTTGTAATGGAAAAAATATTGCAATTTCTACTTCCATTCCCTCCCACCCTACCACTCCCTATCTCCCTCCTTGCCTCTTTCTCTCCCTCTATCCCTCCCACCCTACAACTCCCTATATCACTCTTTCCCTCTTTCTCTCCCTCCATCTATCCCTCCCACGCTACCATTTCCTATCTCCCTACATCCCCCTCTCTCTCCCTTAGATTAATAAATTTATATTAGCCTAAAATTAACCTAATGGATTAATGCAATGATGATGTATGTTAGGTTTAGAATTTAAGGTTTAACCTAATGGAGAGAGAAATAGAGGAAGGAGAGAGATATTTAGTGTTAAGGTGGGAGGGATAGAGGTACACATATAGAGAGGGGATGGGAGAGGTATGCATAGAGAGAGTGAGAGAGAGGGAAGGAGGGAGCGAGGGGGAGGGAGGGAGGGATAATATGAGGGGTGGGTGGAGAGAGGGTGAATGTGTGTGAGGAGAGAGGGAGGGGAAAGAGGTGAGATAGAGAGAAAGAGAGCCAGAGAGGGAAGGGGAGAGAGATAAGGAGAGAGATGATAAATATATGAGATAGAGAGAGAAGTAGAGAGGTGAGGAGGATGTTGGAGGGATTAAGAGAAGGAAGGAGGGAGGGAGAGAGAAATAGGTATAGAGTGATAGGGTAGATAGTGAGAAGTAGAGAGTGGGTGAAAGGAGGAGAGAGAGAGGTGGAGGGAGAGAAAGGTGAGATAAAGAGAAGTAGAAAGGGAAGGAGAGAGAGGGGAGGAGGGGAGATATATATAAATACCCCATTTGAGAAAGGAAGGAGGGAAATAGGAGAGGTGTTAGAGAGTGTAAGGTGAAAAACTAGAGATTGTATAACATGATCTAAAAATGATGTTGAGACACCAACTATGATGAAATTGTCATTGAAGAGTATATGGATGTTCTTAGTATATTTAGGCCCAATTATTAAAAAGGGATTCACATTTAAACCCGGTAGATCTATCATGTACTCATATGAAGGATTTGTCTCTAGAAGATGATGGATATGATCTTATAACCTTGTTTCGCTAGAAGTCATGGATGGAATAATACTAGACTTGATAGAAGTAGGAGATGAAGAAGATGAAATTTCAACACATGTCCTTAGAACCTTGGTTGATGAAATAATTGAAGGTTCAAGTGACCATATTGTATCTCATCAAAAGTGTCCACACTAGATTCTTGAGTGTGAACATCAACTAAAAGAATAGTAGGAGAAAAATGTGAGAAGGTATATAGTCTAGAATAATAATCTACCTCCCCAAATACAATAATGCAATTTCTTTACAAATCCTAAATGACCACATAATCTAATGTGAACTCAACACTCTTCCTTATCCCAATATGTGTGATATGATATAAAAAGGAAATTAGCTAGAAATTAATGTACATAAAGGAAATTGTTGAATGATCCTCCATCCATGTTAATAGACCCTTGTTAGCAAGAAAAGCAGGGGATCATATGCTAGAGCTCTATGCCCCAATTATTCTCTATGTGTATTATGAGTGAGATCAAAGATTAATCTATGTTGTGGAATCAAAGAAGATAACAAAATAGCTTAAAATAAAAATGAAATCACATTCATGATATACCATGTAATCATTATCCAACTTGGAACATATATTGATATAACTTATACGAAATTCTCATCATTCCATTGGATATCCAGTAGATTATATATCTCCTCTTAATCTCTAGCTATTCACTTATTTACATTCCTTCATATATTCTTCTCTATTATATTATTTTTTTATCTCTTTAAGTCTATTTATTCATCTATCTATAAATATATTTTCCTAATGATGTGTGTCCCTTATAGTCTACATTTCTTCCTAGGGATGACTTGTCAGCTAGGAGCTCCACAACCCTCTTTCGGTGGTTTATAGTTTGTTTCCTTCTCTATGTTTGTGCTCTATCATTTTCCCTACTAACATCATCCCCCTTTAAAAATTGTCTAGTCCTCAAGAAATCTTGATTATCTCATTTGGTTGGAAGGATAGATTTATAGATTTCTTTGAGGTGGGTAAAGGTGTTATCCCACAAAACTTTGGCCTATTGGAGTAGATGGTTTTGTGTGTTGATTTGCATCAATAGTCTATCTGCTTTTGACAAGGTGGTAGGAATTTGTATTTTTTATGCCAAATTATGTGCATCCTTGATTAAACTAGTTATGTGTGCTAATCATGGGGAGTTGTTTAAACTCATTCTTCACCCACTCCCTTTGATCCTATAGTTCTTGTAATTGTTAACATAGAGTGTTTCTATATGTGCTCATATTTTTCTATCCATATCTTTCAATGCATCTTAAGAGGTGGCTACCTAAATATTTTGATGTTCAATGTGATTAAAATTTTCCCCTTAATATTCCTTGTAAGGTTATGCCACTAGAGACAAAACCGATAAGTATGCTAATTCCACTCTTTGTATTCTTTAGATTGCTAATATGGGATTCCAACGATGAATGAGTGGTAGCACATTTGTTTATTTCCTCATCTGTTTGGTGAAGGTTGGAGGTTTGTTGTTGCATATCTTGAATAATTTTGTTTACCAAAATTTTAATTTGCACAACCAAATATTGAGATGGATCCCCTTGTATTTGGGGGAACTTATTATGTATGTCACTTATTACCCCTTGAGTTGTTTTCTATCATCTACATGTTTTTTTAAAATATCCTTACTAGTTGTTTGATGGAAGATGTCCCCAAGTTAAAACTTTTATAGAGGAGAGATATTGACAATACCTATTTGAGATCCCACTAGTGGAATTTGGAAGAGTTTTGTAGTGGCTACCAATTGGGTCTATTTCTACTACACTAGAAAGTCCTTGATAGATTTCATTGGGAAGGTTTTGGTGGAAGAGGATGGTTGGCCTAGAGATGATGGGGATTGTGTAGGAATTTTTTTATCTACCATAGGATTTGAATCACTAAAGGGTGATGATGGGATATCCTAATATTTTTCTTCTTTCTCGTGCATTTTTGTATAAGCCTTGTCAGTGGCCTCTTTGATCTCCTCTTGAATTTTTTTGGCAATCCCTAATTTCTTTAGCATTATCTTATCCACCTGTTGTTTATATTGAAGTTCTCTTGCTTGTATTTCGTAATTTTTCATTTTGAGCAATGGTGGTGAAGGGGATAATCTTTGCAATTATTAATTTTAGTTGTTCTTCGTGTGCAACTTGTTCTTGTTTCTGATGTATGGTGATAGCCAATGGTTGGAGGAAGTCCTATTATTTTATTTTTTATTTTCTTTCTACACTCATTGGAAGATTGCTTCTGAGGCTTCCTTGACTGACGATTCCTTTTGTGGGGGTGTAGTAGGTATTTTTGTTTTTGTTTTGCCTTTTCTTCCTCTAGACTAAGTAGATACAATAGGGGATACCCCTACTTGCAATATCCCTTACCTACTTGGAGTGGATGTACTTTGTTCCTCAAGGTATTCTTTAGCTAGTCCCCATTTTTATCTCCGTTTCTCCATGTTTTTATTCACATTCTCTTTATATTTCTTATTTGATAAATTATCCATAAACTCCTAATAAGTTGTGAATTTATTTTCACTGTGATATTTTGATAGCTGAAGTAATGTGGTAGCATAGGATTTAATTTATACATCAATGAAATCATAGGGGAGCTTTGGTATTCAGAGTGTATGAAGTTTATTACCTCCATTAACGTGTCATTCTTATCCATCAAGAAGATAATATCCTTGAAATATCTCTTGACCACATAATTTTGGATATATTCTCTGCCTTATAATTTTTGCTTGGGATTTGAAGAAACCCCAGTATTTTGTGGTAAATGAGGTGGTGTCCTTGAAGTGTTTGACGTGGTCATCAATCTGAGTTGTAATTGGTCTAGTGGCTCCTCAAATATTTCCTGCAAAATCTGTAAATCGTTCAAGAATTAAAACATTAAGAAAATTATTAGTGTGTCATACTTTAATTGATAATGCGACTGCTTTATGCACTAGACATTTTTGAGAAATTGGTCTTGCAAAAATTCGCATAGGTCAATGTTTTTTTCTTCCATTAATCATCTAATATGTGATATATGTTAATGTTATCATGGAGGAATCTTCTTGGTTTGTGTAATAAACCTTGTATGCAATCCCCATGGTTGTGTATTTCACTACTAGATTTGTGATTTTGGTGACATCTAAGCTACGAACATCATATGTTTCTCTTGTTAGCTTTGTTACCTTATAATTTATATGGCTTTATTTGATAGAACCTCTCCTTGTTCATATAACCCTATGATTACTTGAACAACCTCTTTCCTCAACTGGTAGGTTTTGTTAAGGTAGATGTATTCATCGTGTAGTTGAGGATTATCTAAACCCATCCCTCCTTTGTGAAATCCAAGTTCTTCAAGATATACAAGTTCTTCTCCTATACCCGGCTATATTGTGGAAGATATTTTTATGTTCCTAGTTGTAGTAGGATTTTTTTGGAGGCCTTCAATTTTAGTATGATCATTTTTTTAAGTGGGAAATTTATATATTTTCAAACATCCTCTATGTATATGATATTAACAGGAAATTTAGAAAAGGGACCTTCAAGATCCACCTCCATTGCCTTGTATGGGAATCTCTTTTATTTTGGTGGTGGCTTTTGAGAGATGTCTACTAGAATGGGAGTGACCATTGTTAGTTGTAATTAGTAAATGGTCAGCTAGGATTTTGGTTACATAAGTTAGGTTTTCCAAATGAGAGCTCATTAGTCAATATGCATAAATGAGGATTAACAAGTGTAGTGATAGGTTTTTATAGAGTGGTAATGGTGGGATTTACATTTATGGTGGTTGGTGGGTTAAGTCTTCATGTGCTTTTATGATCATTAGTTATCTACATCTCTTTTTCTGTTAAAGGTTAGTATTTACTATGATACACTATTGTTACAAGTATAATACAATATACATATTTTCTTATCGTTATTTTGGGTTTCCATGATATTGCTTTAATTTTTCCCCATTGATGTGGAATTATAGTTATGTATCATCTAGTTTCCTTAATTTTATTGCCTTAGATTGTAGTATCTCATCAATGTAATAGGGACCTAACATCCTACTTTTAAATTTCCTTGCTTTTTTAATTTGTTATCATATAACAAGAATATGCAGTCCTTCTTAAATGTTTTATGTTTGATGTTCCTATAGTGTTGTAAATTGTCACCCCTCACAATTTCACACTAGGTTTAGCTCCCCCCTATGTACTTGGACCTAATTATGCTCTTAAATTGCCCATTTTGTGGTTATTTTTGAGAGATCAAAATTAAATTGGGAATTATTATTTAATATTTATTTAATGGCATTTAAAGACCCAAAATAGGTCTAGACTAGGGTGTTAGCACCCCTATCCAACCTCTTTTTTCCCCAATTTGAATATGTCATTGTCAACATTTTAATATTTAAAAATCTTAATTTATTTTTTGTCTTTTGATAATTAATTTTGTAGCAAAATGAATTAATGCATATAAATACAAGTCTTTTTCACCATTTGAAATCCTAGCAATTAGGAATCACAGTTGAACATCCTAAAAAGAAGTCAAAGCAAATTCAAAGGAAGAATTAGTAGCATTATTATAACATTAGGAAGATGGAAGCAATTACTAAAAAGGAGCTATGATAATCAATCATGTCATTATTATGATGATGTATGAGTTATCTCCTACATCCTAGCTACAAAAATCTATTATGTATTGTGGACTAGCCTCTTGTAGGTCTATCAAGCAATCCAAGCATCCATCAATCAAATTTTGTGGCAACTTATTGTGTTTGCATCACTTTGAAAAGGGTTTCATTTCTAATGTAATATTATTCATTTATCATTTGTCATTTTAGTCAGTTATTATTTTGGCTTCTTCCCAACCCAGGGCATGTCCTCTTGATCATCATTATTTGTTGTACATGGAGGTAAAATACCAAAATGGGGTTTTAATTAAGCAAGACCCTATACAAAACACCTTCCCCCTCTTTTCATGTTTGTAAGAAATATTTAGAAGCTTCATCAAGAGCAAGTCACATGAAATGTATAGCAGACTATAACCTACCTTTTAGATTTTTCAGATCCCAAAAAAGTGGCATCTCTAGACAAGGACACCACCACCCTTGTCCCTCTAATTCAAGTCCAAATTTTAATAGCGGGTTCCTCTTTGTATCTCCTTTGTAGATCTGTAACTATACCAATTTCCATTTTTGTCTATGCGATAAATTACATTTTCAAATCTAGGGCTTATGTTAAATAAGATTGTTAAATCACACATTAAGTTTCTCCTCTTTATAACTCACCAGGACCAAACCTTAGGAGATTGGATCTCCCTTGTGGCAACTAGCCAATAATCAATCCTAGTTGGTTTTGTGTCTAAATATAGAGGGCAAGTGAAAGGAATTTAATCCTAGTTAATCTAGTTGGATCTAGGATCCCTTTTCCTACTCTAAGTTTTGGTGAACTTGACATATCTTATGGCATAAATGCTGAAATTGATTCAAAACCTAGGTTATTTGAAGACCTTTTTTTTATTATATGGGAAAAATAGGTTTTGAAGGGACCTAAAACCCTTTACATCACATTACAATAAAATGTTGCTAAGAGAGATAAGCACATTATAGTATGAGTAGCAGCCAAAAGTCAACCAACAACCAAAAAGTAGCAACCCAACAGTAAGAAAGCATAAATAGAAAAAACAACAAAAACACAAAAACTATTTCATATTCTTCAAGGTGTTGGCCACCTTAATCTCCTAACTGTAGTGCAGGTTAACCATGTCCATTAATTCTTATTTTTCTTCTTTGAACGTCTTCCTAAGTTCCCCCCTTGTTCTAGTACTTGGGCCTTTGGCCTCTTCTTTGATAATCTTCTTCCCCTTACCTTTGGAGGTATGATCCTTCTCAAGCATGTCCATGAAGTACAAATGATCCTCCCAAAGCTGACTAATCTTACCAAATAGAACCTTAAGAGACTCTGCACTATTTTTAACAAAACTATGACTAACTTGTAGTAATTTCTTGATATCCTCATTCTTTTCCTTGATCCTTCCCTCCATTTCACCAAGGTGGTTTTCACATTGGGCTTTGAAATCAGAAAATGAGCATTCTAAATCCACCAACCTTTCAATAAGAAGGATCAATGAATACCCCTTCAGTTGGTTCAACATGTTCTCCTTCAAGCTCTTAATCTTAATGTTAACCTTGATAAATTCATGCAACACCCATTTATCAAGTTTAAAGGTGCATGTAGCACCCGACCGATCCATATCCAACAACTCAAACATGGAGGTATTATCATCATTAAGATAAGAAAAATCCTCAAAAAGAGGATTAACCTTTAAAGGCTTTGGCTTTCCAAGGTTCAGATTCACACCATCATCCTCATGCACATTCCTCTCACCCAAGGCCTCCTTACTTCCCAATTCTCCAACACCCTCCATAAGAGGGGAAGTTTGTCGAACAGGGGAATCATCAATATCAACAATATTATTTGTCGAAACCTTTACTTGTTCCAAAGTAACATTCTTACCCTTCCCACCACCTTTAGACCTTTATTTTTGTAATTTATAAATCCTTCTAGAATCCCTTCATAAAATCTCTTCATCCACATTATCCCTAGCCTCAACTAATTTCTCCTCCTCATCCTGACCAAATGCACTTGAACCTTGGCCACAAAGCTCAACATTATCCTTAGACAGACGACAATGAGACCCACCCGAGCTCTGATTAGTGTCTTCCCCATCAGACAAGGACCCATGGGAATCTGAATTCTGCATAACTAACTTCTTGGTGGGACCCTTCTTCTTTAAATTCCCCTTTTTTCTTTTCTTAGAAGGGGCAGCCATGGGGGGTGAGGAAACCCCCATAGTATTATCATCCACATTCCATTTTGCATCACCATCAACACTTGTCTCTGAACTGGACGAAAAAGAATACTCACTTATGGCCTTTTCTTTCCCCTTAACAGCCTTAGCCAGGGTATGAGCTCTCACATGCTCCATGATGAGAAAAATGAGGCCTTCATGAAGTACAAGGGACCTACAGTTCTTTAAATGGGTATAAACCAAAATTTCCAGGGAAGAGACAAGAAAAAACGGAAAAGATACATGAAACCCATGTCTAAAATGGTTAAGCAGAGTAAAATGATGCCCTAAAATAGTAGTAAACCATCCATCAAGAGTAACATACCGCATTAAAAATTTTGCCACATCAACCCAAATACGCTTCAGAAAAACTTGTTCTTAACCCCATGAGGGTAGCTTCACCAGTTTAGCTCTTTCATTGTCCTTGAAGAATTTATCCATAGCATCATCATTGCTCTTTATGTCTTTATAAAACTTGTGGCCATCCGTCGGTAGCCCAGTAATGACAGAAATAAATTCTTCATTGATAATGAACTCCATACCTTTCACCTTCAGACATCTATTGTGCTAACAATGAAAAAACTCTGCAGAGGCTTTAGGGTCATGGCCATGAAGCCTTTCCAAATAGGACACGAAATACCCATGTCTCAGGATCCTCCAAATTTTGCACTTATTTTTCCACCTTTCACAAGTTCGTGGTTCAATCCTACTCCTATCTCCACCCATTTTAGTTGTCAACATTAACAGATACCAGAGTTGAATCACACTTGCAAGATTACAAATGAGCACGGGAATAGGCAATACATAACCCACAAAATGTGCGGTAATTGAGGGGGCAATAATTACTCGATCACCCCAAATCACAAGCCCAAATCTAGCTATCATCTCGCAATAAAAGCCTGGCCTTCTCAAGAAGGGAAGAGTACTCCTCCCATGCCTTTAAATTATTAAGGTTGGTAGCCTCATTTGTAAAAAAAATAGTAAGGGAATTACCTTCCCTATAGGTATATGTGACATGACTCTCATTAAAGGATCTCAACATCATGATTGAATCCACAATAAGTTATTCGAATGTCTAGCTCGACTTCTGTTTTCCAAGCAAGCAATTAACAATATTAAGGGAGAGTCCCCCTCAACCCATAACTTAGAAAAATCCCTATCCATCTTAGATTTGATGATGATGTAGGCAGCTTTGACCTTAGTGTGGTGATTGGTTTGGTTTCCCAATGGGAGTTCCACTACACCTAAGAACCTACCATATTTATTCCTTAGCACCCCCCCACATCCTGTAGGCCCAAGATTTCCCTTGGTTGCCCCATCAAAATTAACTTTGACCCACCGTAGGGGTGGGCACTTCCACTTAGTATTTAATTTGGTATTAATGCTAAAATTAACTAAACCAGAAGGTAGAGAAGTGAACTTCCAATTTGAAGACCTTGTTATTGATTTGTATTTGTTTCATTTTCAAAACTATGCATTTGCATTCTTTGTTCATTATACTATTAAAGCAAAATTGAAAAATATTGTGAGTTTAATTGCATAATTTCATATCTAATCATGGCTTAGATTTAAGTTGTTTTATTGAGAGGTCTAAGTGCAATCTTAGTTTTTTCGTTTATCAAAGTGCATGCACATTTTAGTCAAAACCATTGAAAAAGTAAAATATTTGCATAGTGTTGTTCATTTCAAAAGATCAAAATGTGTTGTATTTCAACATTTTCAAGATAAATTCAATTAGTTACATCATTTTAAATTATGGAAAGTTATCATTTGAACATATTGCATTGCTTTAAAATATAAAACTTTATGCATGTGCCTTCTTCACATAGACAAATTAGGCTTTCACGCATTGCCAAAAAATTATTTGCTTCCAAACTTGAACTTGTGCAATCTCAGATCTTTAGACACTGTAGTTGATTTCTATAATTTTAAATTTGTAAAATATTTCACCTCTAGTCTAGGGCACTAGCACCCCTTTCTAATCAATTTGGCATCAATTTTTTGGAAAGCTATGTCTATGATCTCTATTCAAATAAAATTCTTGTTTCTGGTAGTTTTTCCTAGAACTTTCAAATTTTTTTGTGCATTGCCAGTTTGGCCCTAATTCACCTAGTTCATTGCATTGCCCCTAAAAAAGGAAATAACAATATGTTTTCTTTTCAAAAATATGATTTTGATATAGCAAAACATGGCTTTGCCTAAAACAAATTTTTTTGAGGCACTACCTCGAACCCCATTCCATGTCATCAAAGGGATATATGCTAACCTTTGGTCAACCGAGAGTTTTCCTACCCATGAGGATATTTTGGTGTAAAAGAATAAAATCATTTATGTGTTTATTAAAACCACTTTACCTAATCTTCATTCTTAAATAAATCATGATACTCATGTTTGTCCCTCTCGCAATATCTCTCCTACTTGTGAGGATATCTCGACATAAGAGGATGAAATCATTGATACTCATGATTGTCCCTCTCCTAGTTTTGAGGATATCTTGGTGTAAGAGAGTGTAATAATTTATACTCATGCTTGTCCCTCTCCCA